>LQRL01152801.1:0-24611 GCA_001703475.1 Hydroides elegans
ATTAAATTGATTATGTATAAAATAGAACTTTGAAATTTAATATGGTTGTCCATATTCATTTTATATAATTAAGTTCATCTGAATAGCCATTGTGATGGGAAAAAATATAAAAGCGAATAAGTATTTGAAAAAAAAAAAACTTTTTATGAAACATGTATGAATTTAAAAGATATACTTATTATCATAACACGCATAATTCTTGAGTAAATAAGGGAAATGTGAATTGAAAAAAATGATGACTATTTAATACTGAATTTAATCCTTTATTTGCCGAGTTCAAAGATTAGACTTGTTTTAAGTGTAAAATGTCTGAAACATGTTTAACTCCATACTGCTGTTCATAAACAAAGCTACCATAGCTTTACTTCTGTGCATACACAATATTTATCATTTGCTCTATGATCTCAACAGTGTCAAAAGACCAAATATCCAAAATGGCGCGAAAACTTCGGATGCCCCTGAGTGACTCCGCGACCGACACTCGAAAAGCGCTGACTCAAACTACCGTATCTTTACTTCCTAGCATACAGTTAATATATCCTTTCCTCTTTGATCCAACAGTTTCAAAAGATCAAATGTCCAAAATGGCGCGAAAACTTCGGATGCCGCTGAGTGACTTCACTGCAGACACTCGGAAAGCGCTGACTCGGCAAAATGTCGGTTCGCTTAATTTCGAGTATAATGTTGAACTCGACGATGGCGGTGTTTTGTTTCAGTGGATCAAGTTTATTTCAAGCGAGAACGTCAGGGTATTTATTTCTATATTTCTTTCTATTTTTATATGATATTTTCTTTATTTCTGTATGATATTGGTATCTGTATATGTGTATTGTATAGGCAGAATCATTTGTATAAAATCCAAGAAAATGGAAGCCGCGATTATTTATTCTTAGTAAGCGCACCTGGGAATTTCGTCTTTTGTAAGTTCAAAAACAAAGTTCTGGCGGCAAGTCATTGACGTAAAACAAAGCATGATATAAACTGGATCAGGAAAATGTGTAAACATTTGCTCATGCATGTAGTGGTCACCTCCAGGGGCTCTTTGAAAATGTAATAGTAATAGAATGTAATAGTAAGAACTTATAATTTGTGTTACTTTCAAGGCTAACTTAATAGCAATTTCGTTTATGTTTTAAAGTGATACAATTTTTATATAAGTTTATGTATTGATTTTTAAAAATGAAGATAAACCTGTTTTGATTAAAGGTCAAACTAGGCAGCACCCTGCTCTCACTCGCTCCTAGCCGAACCGATGCGCTGATGTCCGTTTTCGACAAAGCGATTGAAGCAGCGAGTCGCGTCAGCGAATCCTGTCACTCGCTCCGCAGCGACAACGAGCGACTAGCGGCGGATCGCGCGACCGCCGTTAAAGTAAGCCATATTTGTGACTCATGTTTGTGACTCAATTGTGACTCAAACGTTGTTCGCTGTTATAATGTCATTATACTGATTTAAGCATTTGCTTTACATTCTGTTAAAAACAGACAAAAATGTTTTTTTTTTTTTATCCACAACAGACTATGATACGGAAACTATAGATTCAATAGTTTTCAAAGCCTACGTTTTTATTGATATTTATTCTTTGTTTTGCGGTAATGTATGATGCGAAACATGTCTTAATTCACAATGTATTGCATAGTGATCTCTTAACTTTAAATATTATACAATTTTATTAATATCTTTTCAATATCGTATATTATTTTATTACATACATTTGTATTATATTTCTAGCGCCTAGAAAAAGCTGTATCAACCAAAGAAGAAATGGAAACAGATCTTTATAGCAAAGTAAGTAACGCCTTTTAAATTATTTTAGATAGAGGACTGTAATATAAATAAGTACATACATGTATCAACGAAATTCATTGTATAGGTTCGCTCATACATTTATACATGTATAACTGTATATATTGCAGATCGATCCAGTTGAAGATTAGAGCCTGCTAAGAATGATTAAATAAAACATTTAATGACCTACATTAAGTCTACATTTTTCTTTTTTTCTGTTCCAGTTTGTGATAGTCGTCAACGATAAGAAAGCGAAAATCAGGGCATTGAAACAAGAACGTGAGTAGAATTTAGCTTTAAATGTTTGTTCTTATTATCAAGATTTCGAAATTGATGAGATTGCAATCATTGTTAATCATCATAAGATGTATGTTCACAATGTTTTCATTATAAGCAGGGCTGCATCTACCCCTGCGGGATTCCCGCAGTTTGAGAAAAAATCCCGCAGTTTTCGGAAAAAGGTGCGGGATTTATCCCGCACTTTTAGAAAGTTTCCCGCACTTTTTCAAATCTAGTGCGGGATTTCAAGAAAGAAATGTGTTATTTTTCATTTCAAAAATATGTCGTTTTCTAGATTGAAATCGACTGAAAAAAAGTTTAATTATAACATGCACCTTAATGAGTTCGGAAGTTCGCCCACTGCATATAGGCAAGCATGTTAAAAGCGACTCACCTGTACTTTTAAGAAACCGGCCGATTTTACAGGGCCTGTTTAGTCCCGTCCCGTCCCGGATCTGTATCCATATATGTCGGTCTGTTCGTCCGTTTCGCATGGATTTCTAAAAAAAAAAAACCGAATCCCCTACGGCGCTCGCATATTATAGAATACTCGGATATTGAATTATTTTTTCATGGTTTGATATAGAGTGCAAGTTTTGTTTAGACCAGTTTCAAAAAAGGGATATCATTCTAATATGATTGGAGACTAGTTACCCTGTTATGGTGCCACTTTTAATAAAAGCAGGACAAAAATATGTCCATCAAAAATATAGCCTTTTGGGTTAAACTGAAAATCCCGCACAAAAATTACCAAAATCCCGCAGTTTTCTGAGTTAGGTGCGGGATTTCCCTCACTTTTTCAGATTTGCAGATACAGCCCTGTATAAGTGTCTCAAAATCTCGTAAAGATGATGTATGCTTGCATAAATTGTTAAATCAAGTTGTTCTGTTTGTTGTTTAGTTGATGACCTCAAAGCAAATGGAGTTCCAAGCACATCAAATAACAGTAAGTATAAGCTTTTACGTTTTGGCAACAACAAATTTACTCTTTGTACGCTTTGACATAAACTATTTCAATTTGATAAAGTCGTATTTAAAAAAAAAGTCTTTACGTGTAGGATAAAGTACGAAGTCAGTCCATTAATTAGAATATTTTACAGTTCCGAGGCGCAGCCGAAGCACTTGAACAATGTTTTGATCAATGGAGTTGACCGAGTATTTTGGCCGACTTAGTTTCCAGTCCATTAAAAAAAATGGATCATGAATACACAATGGCTATAAAATAGTATTGGTAAATAGTTGAAAATCAGAGGGAGAATTATCCGGTAAACTCAAATTCAAGCCAAATTGCGCGGTTTGAAAACAACAAGAATATATATATACAATTAAGTTTTCTAAAAAAAGGAACACCCACAAATAAGACATTGTTTTTCATTAATTTAGGTATGACAGCGACAAAGCGGCGGTCGCAACCAGTAAAACAAGAATCAGAGGATGATTCAAGTCACAAAAGTGATCAGGATCAAAGGTAGTTTTTTTTTGATAATTCTATTGAAACGCGTCCACTTGTATAAGCTTGGAAATAAAGAGTAGAAAATAAAGTTGTTTTACTCTATTTAGAAATAATTGTCAAAAGCCTATGCTTCTAAGCTTTTGACAAATATTTCTTCCTGTATAAGAATTCACCTACGATGTAAGAATTCGTAAGTCCTGAATTTTTGTCTTGACCACTTTTTACAAGCACCCTCACCAACATAACAACTTAACTCTTTCACTTTCATTTTATTCCACAGTGATTACGAAACGGACGATGACGTCAAACCTTCGACGTCACAATTGTCGCCCGCCAAAAAGAAGTCATGTGTTGATGACGTCACTGGGGGCGATGGTGACCTGGCGTTCGAAGGCGCCGAGGAAATTAGTCCCGTGGTTGCTACTGGCAATAGACGGTACTGTAGAATTTATTTATTCAATTTTCGCATGACATTGAATTTAGGATTGTTTAGTACACATATATTACACTAAAATCAAATGTAAACCGTATTCAACGCGTTTTTTTTTCAAGGAAGATAACAATTTTAGAAATTATCTTTGCCTTATCTTATAAATAAGCAACCATTAATTCATTTTATATATATGTTTTACATATATATATTCCTATAAATTTAATGAATATATGTATTATGATCTGACTGATTGAATGGAATCTTCCATCAGAGCTTTGTCAATTGAAAGGTATGGTCCAAAATGAATTAATTAATTAAATGGAATTTTCCTATTCTAGTTCTTCAGTCGTCATGAGCAGTTAAATTGAAGGGAATTTTGTATAATTACAGACGGCTTGGTCGATATTCAGTGAAGAAAACTCCATCGAAACCAGTAATCATAAGTTCTAAAATTGAATGGAATTTTCTCTCAAGAATAGTTCAATTGAATGGAATTTTCCATTATTTTTTGTATCATCATAGACGGCGTGGTCGACAGCCAGTGAAAAAGACTCCTTC
Organism: Hydroides elegans; assembly: GCA_001703475.1. Classification (NCBI taxonomy): domain Eukaryota; kingdom Metazoa; phylum Annelida; class Polychaeta; order Sabellida; family Serpulidae; genus Hydroides; species Hydroides elegans. Next base: position 4,512 of record LQRL01152801.1, read on the forward strand.
AAAACCAGTGATCCCCAAAGTGCCATCCTCCGAGGGAAAGAAAACACCTACCTCATCTAGGTATGAAATAACATACTTAGGCATACGGTATTAAATAAATCTATTAGAAATAGCGTTCTCCTCTCTGGTGTTATATACATGTAGTCAGATGAAAAGAAACGCCTCAACTGCATCTAGACATTAACAGAAAAATCTTAAACCGTCAAATCAATGTTGAATCATGATAAATGATAATGAATGATAAATGACAATGACGAAGTCTGAATAACGCTTGATATCTCTTCCCTCGTATAAATATCATGACGAGCTTATATGTACCAATACATTTAGTTTTAATATCAGGGGTGTACCTTTGGCAAAATTTCTAGTCGCGCCCGCGCGACTGGCTTCAAAAAGTTAGTCGCGCGAGGGAAAAGTTAGTCGCGCGGCTGGTCACAACGAATTTCATATATATGAAAAATATAAACAAGGTATTGTTAAGCAGTATATCACCATACAGAAAAGGCTAGTGTAATATCTATATTTGAGTCATTAAAATGCGGGCGCCGGAGGCGCGAGCCAAAAATTATTATTTATTACAATAAATTTAGTACCAATTCAGGGCCAACATGTAAGCCTTTAAGAAAGGTCTTGCATCAAATGAGTTATGTTTTGCCTAAAAAGTAGGCACCTTACTTACAGGCATATTTATACGAACGTATACTTGTCACCAAAGCCACGGCTGTTCATAGCTCGTGTTCGATTAAAGTTTAATCTCTTTACGACGGAACATAACGGCGATACCATATAAAGGTTATACGGTGCCACCAAAACTAGAACTGTGATTCGACCAAGTGTATAAAGCGAATTGTAAATGAATCAAAAATGTATCACAACATTTAACTGATTTACTAATGCGAGCGCCGAAGGCGCGAGCGTAAATAAATGCAATTTTATGCGCATTAAATTACAATTTACTGACAATGTTTATTTACTATCAAAAAAATAAACGAGAAAAGGTTAGTCGCGTGCCGCGCGACTAACTTTGAAAAGTTAGTCGCATGGCCAAAAAGTTAGTCACATACGCGACCGCGCGACCGCTAAAGTACACCACTGTAATATAATCAATATTATAGCTTAAATGGTAGGATGTTGTTGAAAATAATCATGATTAAACCTGAATTACCACTACATATCAATTAGGGATTGGTCGGGGTCAGATTTTCGGCCCCGGGGCCCCGTGACTCAAACCCCGCCCCGTCGCGGGGCCCCGTCGATACCCCGTCTATTAATATTACACCGAGCCTTGACAGAAATTATATCGTAAATAATAAGATTTCTTTGCAAGATCAGAATTGTGAATTGATTGAAAACAAAGTTATCCCATATTACTGCATTAATCGATGTATAAATAGGTCAAATGTGAATAATTTATATATTTTTGTTTAATATTTGCATGATTTTGACCAATTTAAGCATCTTTTGTGTTGTTGAAAGTAAAGGTCATTAAGGGCGACGGGGCCCCGGGGTCAAATTTCGCCCCGGGGCTGAACTAAACCCCCGACATTTCCCTAATATCAATGCAACACAGTTATCTTTCCCTTTTCAGTCGACCTTCGCTGAGTCGCCGAAGTTCATCTAAGAGGTCAGCCAGTTCAGATCCGGATTTCGACGATTTACTCGACGCTGGCTTTTGATTTAGCCGGAAGGAAATTCGAATTTGAAAAACATCTCATATAGCATAAATGACGTTAAATTATTTGATTGACGCACATATAATGGACTAATGGACTATAATGGACTTACTCATTATGGACTTTGATTGAAAGTCGGAAAGAACTTGGATTTTTTAAAGAAATCTCAAGCAACTTGCTTTATTCCTTTAATGCCATCATAATGATTTTCTTGATGTATACAATTGATTATCAAGGCAATTGTATGTTGACATGCATTAACTAGACCGAATCAGGGGGTTACTTTTGCAGTTAGATTGACTAAATGTGGGTTTTGATTGAAGTTGAAGAAAAATGGAATATATAACAACTTGTATCCTTTATTGACGTCAAAAGTACTTTTATCATATACGCGATGGTTTATTTGTGAAAATGTACGCTCACCAGTGCAAAAAAATGTTTGGTTATTTTAGAGACTGAACATCGTGTTAAACAGCGGTGACTGGATATCAAGAATGAGTATCTACCTTATCTTAAAAGCTATAATTATAATTCTATTTGTTTTCATACGGCTATAAACATGCGAGTCCTACTCTATGTGGACTCCGAAGCCGGAAGAAATGTTGGAATTTGAAAAAAAATCTCTCACGCGGTATCTCTATTTTTGATGTCATGAAATATGATCTTATTACATATAATGGACTTTCGGGGCAAATGCATGTTAAGTATAGGATAAAGACTGGTCAATATTTTATTTAATGAGATGACCGAGTTGTATTGTCAGACATAGTTTACAGTCCGTTATCTGACATAATGGACCATTGATACAAAAGAACTGAACAAACTAGAATTAACTTAAATGGACCATCGAGTTTTCTATTTCAGTTGATTTTGTTGTCGGTTAGCCAATCTTCTTTGACTAGTTTGGCCAGATGCTATTGTGTTTTTTTTTAAAGAAAAGGTTGGTTTGAGGGTTTCCTCTGGTTGTTCATAGCAGTGAGACAAGAATCAAAATTGAATTGGAGACACATTTGCATTGATAAAGTTTGTTAGTCGGCATTAGAACTGTGATGTATAATTTGAAAGGTTTTGTCTGTATATGTTAAGAATGTAGACCATGTATTATTGTTAATTTTCAAATTCAACTATCTTTCCGATAGTCTTAAACAATCATGCACAATTTCTTTATCTAATTAAGAGATACAATGTAGCTGGATTAGTGATGAGATTAACGATAAATTGGAATGGAATTCTCATTATGTTTTTGTACAAAAGCACCAAGCCTTTTCCTATCTACAAAAAAATATAGGCAGCAAGTCATTTCATACATGTATATCTAAATGAAGTCTACAGCGTTGGTTTAATAAAACAATTACTGTTTTATCTAATTAATATTCGAGTATTTGAATAAAATGTGTTTTTCTTGAGTATTTGTGTAGACAATAAACAATTTTGTAGGTACGACGAAATAATTCCATACATTTTGCATATATGAAACATATAATAATGTTTAAAACATCGCTTTAGCACGGGTTAAACACAATTGCGCGTTATACATTAAAACAATAACGAAATGAACATCTTTGGTGAAAGCCTTCTTCGTATCCATGCACCTAACCCATGGATAAAAGTAAAAGGCCTCAGGTTAAAGAACTTATGTACTGGATCACCCGAAACGACACGTATCATTTCGTTATATGGACCTGGATGAATAATCATTCTATATTTTGTTGATAATATTGGTGATATGGGAATTTGATGTATTCCTTTATAGCAATGCATAAATTAATCAATAAGGCCATTCAGTTCTCTCATAGCTTAACACAAAGAGCACGTGCAATCAGATAGATCTTATCAGTAGCAATGTAATATTTCGACATGTGCACATGCAACAATAACGGTTTTATACTTGCAGTTATTCTAAGCGATATGAAAACTCGAAAATTACTTTATGGTTGTGTACAGAAAATGTATATCATTTCAATGAGAAAATTTTCGTAACTTGACGTAAGCTACGATTTAGTCCTGTAGGTGTTAGGTGATTGCAATATTGATATTGACGTATCGGTTATTGATTATGTAGCCAGTGCATAATGTTTCTTTTTCTATTTTTAGATGAATCAAGATAATATATTTGCCATGCACAGATAATTGATATTTTGTTGTCTCCTCATCTATGCGATTGAGGCCACTTGAGTACAAGAGCAATGCACCTGAATTCTTATATCTTATCTGACGCCAGCTATAGTCAGTTTGGTATATTTAATAAACTTATTATTCAAATTTCTTATCCTATACATGAACTAAACTTCATGTACATGTATACAAACAAATCAAATTGTCTTATAAAAAACTGACAGTTGAGTTAATTCGATCAAATTCATCTCGTCTTAAATGGTTGCCCTATTTGTGAATTAAAGATCAAGCTACTAAACCGGTTAAACTTGATAATTGTTGTGGAATCGATTCAGGATTTTAAAAATCAAATCTTTAAATATATTCATATATTGAGGTGAGTGGTTTAATCTTATCGTTCATAATTAACTAATAAACTAATGTGAATATATACAGTAAACGCGGTTTATAAGGTGACATCGTGTGGGCGTGCGCACGCTCAGATTTAAGCGTGGACAAATCTCGATTTAAGCGTGGAGTGTTTTGAGCGTGCAGACGTGCGGGCGTAGATTTTTCTTTCTGTGGCTATACATGTATATATGATTTTATTTAAAGGGATTTGTCATTAGTCGGTATCTTTCCTTAAATTTCGTCCATTTTGTCGCGAAGTGACGAATAGGCATTTTTACCATTTTGAGATATTGCAAAAATAAATTTTATTAATTTTCCTTTCGAACTATTGATTATTTATATATAGTTATGTTGGTATATATTAGTATGAACTTTTAGCTTATGGTATATTCTTAGGATATACGGGAAAAATTATATCAAAAAAGGCCATAAAGATACCGCTCTGAGGTCATTGAACTTATTTGTCACTTCGGGGAAAAATATTGCTTTTGTCGTATTATTCGTGACTGAAATAATATATTACGTGCGTTTTATATGTATGAAGTCCTTCTTATATATAAACATTGTGAAATAAGTGTTGATGACCGTTTTAAAATTAAAGCTCTTTACAGAGAGTTGAAAATACTCCTTTAACTATATGGAGCTTTATTTGTAAACACAATATCTAGCTTAATTTCAATGTTCAACCTCAAAATATTACACAATACGCATTTCAGATTAATTATTCCCCGTGAAACGGAGGGGTATAGGTTTGGACTCGTCCGTCTGTCTGTCCGTCTGTCCGTCCGTCTGTCTTACCTTGAGGGTGGGTGTTTTGTCGACATCACATTTCTATTAATGGAAGTGCTTAGAACATATTTTTGTTCATATAGCTTACAACCAAGGATTGTAGATATGCACCGTCAATGTTTCAGTTTGATCTGCCAAAAATTATCCGATTTACTGACCTCTGAACTTAGGCGAAATTCGTGATTTCCTCAAGCTGTACTTGGTGCCTTGTGAACGCCAGATCGTTATTAATGGTTGTGCTTACAATTTTTAAACGAAGGATTATATGTGCGCAAGAACTCAATTTCCTACAAATTACACACGTTCTTTTGTTATTTCCGAAAATAACAATCTATTCAATAGCGTATCGGTTGCATTCAATGAAACGTCACGGCATTTTCAGGTTGTTATTTGTATTTCAGCAACGCAATATAGAAATATAACTATGTAACTGATCAAATTAGCTAAACCTTGCGAATCATGCATTTGACTAAATGTAAACGCTGAAAATATGCCAATAAAGACATTACATATATTGGTATTTGATGATCGAGATTGTGCATAGTGGGGACATGGGTGAGGGCATTCGTTTCGTTACAAAATTACAGAAGACAACTGCGATAAGGGGAGGGGTGGTAGGCTATATGATGTCAATGTATGAATATTGTATGTGTTTGTAATTGTTCATTAGTCATATGCTCCTAAAACACACTATATATATTGTAAGATACCTACTTGAATAATCCGTACACTTTTCTTATTTTTTGTCGCATTTTAATTTTCTTAAACTTAAAATTTTATTTGAATTTTACAAATCCAAAATGTTTTTCAATATGGCCGACGCGTCGTTCTGAACGTGAATGACGTGATTTTTTGATGAATTGGTGATTAACGAAAACGAGGCTCCACGTTTATATGCGGCGGGAAACCTGCGTATTACGTCATCAAGGATTTACCATGATATAATGGCATTCGACTTATTCGTCACTTTGCCAAAAAAAAATGAGATGCACGTATCAATACTTATTCGACAAATGTGACTTCGATATCTCGAAAAAAAGATCGATTTTTCAAATTAAGACATTTAATACCTAAAGCAAGCATTGTTCGAAACTAAAAGCCGAAAAAGATGCCTATTCGTCATTTGGCGAAAAAAATGGACGATTTATTTCATTTCCACCCTTATATTGGTTTCGTATATATATCTATACTCGACAACAAAAGAAATGTCCGGTTGTTCAATACTCAATAACTTTATTAATACTCAGCGTATCTTATTCAAATTTCATACATAATCTATTGATATCAAAACAAATAATGTGCGAAATTTTGAAAATAAACAAATCGACAGTTATTCAACAATAAACATTTGAAAACGCGCTATCGAAAAACCAAGTCACAAACGCTAATAGCGTGTGTGTCCTCCGTTGGCATTGACTACAGCGGTACATCGGCGCCGCATCGACGTTATAAGTCTCTGTATTTGGTTCCTTGGTATCCGATGCCATTCTTCGACTAGCGCAATTCGAAGCTCGGCAATGGTATATGGCGGATTCGGTCGCTGGCGAACAGCCCTACCGAGAACGTCCCAAACGTGTTCGATGGGCGACAAATCCGGTGAAAATGCCGGCCAAGGTAATACCTGAACTTCACTGGCCGCCAGAAACTCCATATTTGCCCTCGCGACGTGAGGGCGAGCATTATCCTGTTGGAATATTAAAATCCTTTCGCGCGCGAGTGGAACCACACATGGTGATAAGATGTTATCACGATATTGCTGTGCTGTGAGTGTCCCATTGACGAATCTCAGTTCAGTCCTTACTCCAAACGATATTCCACCCCAGACCATCACACTTCCGCCGCCGTATCGGTCGCGTTCTCGCACGCAAACATCCTCGAATCTTTCGCCTGCTCGAAGCCACGTTCGAATGCGTCCATCGTGAAAATCAAGGCAAAATTGCGATTCATCGGTAAACAAAATATTGTTCCAGTCCTGCAATCGCCATCGGGCATGAACTGTGGCCCAGCGATGCCGTGCGAGACGGAGCGCGTCCGTTAACGGCATTCCGGGATACGTTGCGCGACTTCGCATACCAGTCTTATGGAGGCGGCGACGGACTGTTTGCGCGCTGATTCGGTTACGAGCACGTCCAGGGAGGGTAGCGGCGGTTGAAGTTGCTGGCTGAGACTTCCGCCTAAGATGCGAAAGGCGGATGTCACGGTCGTCTGCGGCCGAATTTACGCGTGGCCTACCGCTACGTGGACGATCATTCGAGGATCCAGTTTCGCGCAATCGTGTTTGTCGACGCCGAATTGTCCTATCCGCAACACCAAACTGCCTCGCCACCTCAATTTGACTACTTCCGCCATTGAGCATGCCAATCGCTCTTTCTCGATATATTTGAGAGAGTCGTGGCATCGTTACAGAAATCGCAACTTAAATTTTCAGACCGTTTTTGAATCCCGAAAACCTTAGTCTTGCCAATTAATATAGCGCTTTTTCAGTTTGGAAAGAGAATGCCTATTTATATGGAAAAATTGTGTTTTGACGTCCTTCGATAGAGCTGATCAACGTCTGGGACAAATCAATTTCAAAGAAGTGGAACAGTTAGACAATACACATAAATTATATTTGACACCGGCCAGTTTGGTTGAAATAGAAAAATAATAGACAAAATAATGATAAACAATACCTAAAAACACCGGACACATCTTTTGTTGTCGAGTATATGTATATTGCAATTGAAGGCATTACGGGATCTTGGACGAGATATGAAACATTGAATGCCTTATATAATATAATATGTCTAATATCATATAATTCTTTACAGTTTATTTATTTAAACTTCACGGGCTTATCTTTTTATACCGTTCTAAATTCCAGTAATTTTTTTAAAAGCATTGCCTATATTCTATTCAAATATCGTAAATATTTAGTGATCAGAAATAAATGCGAGTTTTTTTTAATTGTCATTCGAAAATGAATGGCTTGATTTTGAGAAATTTAATAGTTTACAAGCATAGTTTAATCATTAATTGAAATAAAAATATGACAAAAGAACTTGATTCAGGATGATTCAGGGTTAATTTAATCCGAAGTCGTCCTTAGTGTGTAAGAACAATTATTTTAAAAAAAAACTAAAAGCTGAAAATGAAGAATTGATGGTGACCGAAAGTCACAAGAGAGAGAGAGAGAGAGAGGAGAGAGAGAGAGAGAGAGAGAGAGAGAGAGAGAGAGACATTCAATTAAAAAAAAAACATTGTAGAATTTAAAACAGATTTATGAAAGCAGACCTTGTATATCCCCACTAAGCGTTCAGGCGTGCGGGCGTGCGCAATATTGAATTTAAGCGTGGAGTTTTAAGCGTGCGGGCGTTGAGTGTTAAGCGTGCGGAGATGCAGTCGTCAACTTATAAACCGCGTTTACTTTATTTAAACATAATAAAATATTAACAACGCATTTATGGGGCGTAGAAACATAACGAATTCAACAAAGCTGGGACTTGAAATACAATTTTGAATTATCCAATATTTTACACATTCATTGCGGACTGAAATTACCATTAATATTTTATTCTTATTGCCAAATAACTTTTAAGTCTGAAATTGAATAGCTATTTGAATATACTAGTTAAATAGGGATATCAATGTTTTATATGCATTGGGCCAAAGGCTCAAGACAAATAAAACCACAAAATCAGCTATTCGTATACCCATGGTTAACAGGTTAAGCATAACTTAACATACATACTAAAAATGCCGATACTTTGTCTTTCATATCTTTTTTTCGTTCGTTGTAAAGATTGAAACAACCACCAATGGCAGAAGGCGGAAACGACACCACACCATCACAGCAAGCGATGGCGTCATCCATAAATACGTCACTGACGAATGTGCGTGACATCACCATATGCTCCAGGTGCCAACACCCGCTCCAGGCACCCAAGACGCTGAAATGCCTACATTCTTTTTGCAGCAAGTGCCTCGATGGAATCGGGAAATCGGAAAAAGATGGCGCCACGGGTTATGAGTGTCCAGAGTGTCAGCGCTTTTCATCGGAAACGGAAGTGCGTGAATTCCCCCTTCTAGGCCATTTATTGCAAAGAACTGCAAATGACAAAAAGGTATCAAAGGGGCCCGTTAAATGCGATGTATGTCGTTCGAAGGATGCAAAGTGGCATTGTGCCGAGTGCAAAAAAGTGCACTGGCACTGTGATGACTGCAAAGAGACTCATAATATATTTTTAGACGATCACAAGATGATGTCACTTGATGACACGAAGAAAGCTAACTTTGAGGTCGACAAACCAGTTTACTGTCTAGAACACCCGAAATATGAACTAGAACTATATTGCATCCAATGCGACAAAACCATGTGTTTCCGTTGTAGGTATTCTGATCATGATGGACATCAATCAGAACCCATTGCTTATGCTCTAGAGCGTTTGATTCCTCAGGTAACCGCCTGTGTGGATAAGGTCAAAACCCAGATCAAACAAAAACGCGAAGTGATCAAAGCCCTTGAAAAGGAAAAAGAAGAAGCAATCGAACGATTCAATAAGCAAATTAGGGAAAACGAAAACGAGGTCAGTGAACAGAACGAGATCGTTGCCTGGGTAACTACGGTTTGTTCGAAAACTAAATATGCATCGCAGCTACAGTATCTGCAAGATGGCCTTCTGGATAAAATTGATTTAGAGTCATACAGAGAGTGGTTGGGTCATTCGTACCACTCTACCCGTTGCTGGCCATGGGGGACAAAGGATTCGACACCAAGGTTATGTAAGACGATCGAACTACCTCTTGGCAAAAGAGAGAGTTATCCATATACCCGTATTGCTATCCTTTTGAATAGGATCTGGATGGTAAACCACAATACCGCAGTTGTATACAAATACACTTTGGATGGCATTGAAGATGGACACTTTAAACTTGACGAAAGGATAAGAAAGCCACGCACCGCTATGCAAGTGGAATCAGAAGCAATCATAGCAGCGAAATCGGGACTTTATTCTGTTGACCCAAACGGCAAATTTATTGCTTGCATTCAGGAGGGAGACTTTTCTGATGTTTGTCTTGGGCAGGAGGGTGGTGTGTATGGCTTTGAATATAAACAAGGATGCATCTATCGATTCCAAAAGTTGAATGGATCATGGACACGACAGAAAGAAATACCATTGGAGAAGTATGGTGAATACAATAGAGCTTATAGCGACAATTTTGTGAATACCTTTGTGATGAAAAACAATTCTATATTTGTTGGGATCGTTTTCAAGTATTTCATTCTGATATACGACAAAAATGGAAGAAATGTCAAAGTAGTTGCTAATGAAACATCAGGACTCAGTTATCCGTGCATTGGTGGAATAAACAAAGATGGCGAAGTCCTTGTTTCGAATCGACATGGAAGAAAATGCTTTGAAATGATAGATTCTGCTGGGAATACCACCAAGCTTATTAGTGCCTGCGACTCTTGGTTTGCTGTATTTCAAAACGAAACCACTATTTGGTGCATCGATGAAGACACCAGTCTCAAAAAGTTTGTGTATGAGTAAATATTAATAAACTAAGTTATGGTCGCTGTCCTGTATAATAAAAGTCCAATCCGATGTCTCGTGCTTATACCTTCTATGTATTGTAAATAATTGTAAATAATTTCATTACAAATTAAAATAGGTTAGTGTTTAAGAAACATAGATATATTTCAAAGAGGAACATAATATGCAGTTATGAAAGGAATATAATTTGTTTCAATGTTTTAGTTTAAAATCGTTTAAAACCCTGCCCCTACCATGATGTCTTTTTCATGTCCTTATGTTAAGTTGCGGAGGACATTGTGGTCTCGGGAGGACATAATGGTAGGGGTAAAGAAGACGGTCGCGCTTGTGCGAAAACCGTTATTTTGTACAGTTTATGCGATATCTTGAAAACGAATCGGCATAGGGACTTATGTTCGGTTCAAAATCAAGCAATTGAAAGGGGTATAAATGTTTTAAAGCTATGTTTTTTCGTGAGTATTTGTAAAAAAACGTTTTATGGTATAAATCTATAATATTTATATAATGGTTTAAACGTTTTCGCGGGATGCTGAACGAAGATAAATACATTATAACATTGTGTACGTCTTACATACGATATACATAAAAATCAAATAAATAACATTCTTTGCTGAATGTCTTTTCCGTATATTTGCCCAAGGTTCATGGTAAAAGCCCAAGGTTGTCTGATTAAATGTTTCTACCGATAATTTGTAGATCTTTTTCGAAATGCTGAACTGATCATTTTGTTATGCTTTGCCAATTATTATGCAATGCTTTATCAATCCTTTTGAAATGCTTTGTCCATCATTTTGTTATACTTTGCCAATCATTTTGTAATGCTTTGCCAATTATTTTGTAATACTTCATCATTCATTTTGTAATGTTCTGTCAATCATGGTGTCATGCTTTGCCGGCCATTTAAGTAATGCTTTGTTCATCATTCTGAAATACATGTCCAAAAGAACAACCCAAATTTTATAAACGTTCATTATCATCAACTGATAGCATTAGCTTGACTTGCGAGACTGTAGAACTGAGATTGCTTGTCTTCTAAAAGTGCTGCTGGTGAGTCGAATTCCACCACTTTGCCTTTGTCCAGTACCATAACCCTGTCATAAATTATTATAATTAATTATTGAAATAATGATTACATTGTATGTGGTATATCAATTTAAAAGAAATAACGCTTCAAGTGTATCTGTTGTATTCATAATTAGTTGGAATTCGAGACAATTAAATTATGATAAGAAGCACATCGAATAATAAAAGATAGCGAAATAAAATAAAACTATAGGCTGGTGAGTAAATTACTTTCACATGTAGGTCGATATGGAACCTACATGTTTTTAAATCCAATAGGTTAATATGTTGTAGGTATATTGCACAGATATAAACATATTTGTGTCTTTACTTAAATCCATCTCATATCAATTGTGTTTGATGCAATATAAGACAAAGTGTTTATTACCCCTACCTATCACTATCCATTATAGTCTGCAGCCGATGCGCTATGGTTATAACAGTGCAATGCTTAAATTGCGTCCTAATGGTCTCCTGGATTAAAGCATCTGTCTCCATGTCAATTGAAGCTGTTGCTTCATCCAAAACCAACACTTTGCTTTTCTTTAATAGGGCTCGAGCCATGCAGATGAGTTGTCGTTGACCAACACTACAAAATAAATCACTTTAACGGTGGATCCATTGAAAGAAAATCGCACTATATGAACTTATTAACAATAAACGGAACGATTTTAACAGATATGTTTCGACCGTTTTACTTTACCAAATCTGCATGAAACGTCATACTTAACGCATTAAAAATGTAATCCCAAAAAAACTTAAATTAAGAGTAAATATCTCAAACTTCAATTTATATTCTTTTGCAATATACGTTACCAATTAAACATGTGTTTGCGAAAAAAAAGTTTAATTTAGGGGAAAGAAATTAAACTTCAATATATACGTCAATAAAGGACCAAATGAAATTCACCTAAGATTTTCCCCGTTTTCTCCGCATTCAAAGTCAAGTCCGCCGGGGAGGCTTGTCACGAACGAAGATAAATGCGCTTGTTGTAATGCCATCCATATATCAGTTTCATTGCTCTTTTCTGAAGGATCCAGGTTAAAACGGATCGATCCAGAGAATAAAACAGGATCCTGTATAACAGAATAAAATATATTATGGTAAACTTGGAGAAAGAGAAGAGTACCTCACGAACTGTTCCTCAAAAAAGGTGTTCCCCAGCAAATCCTAGCTGGCTTGGAGATTTTGAGGAAATTCATTCTAGCTCGGAGAGTTTTACAGTTTGAGGAACACCTTTTTTGATAATTTATTTATTTTGTGATGTTTAATGAGAATAATTAATTGCATATTGATCGTAATTGCTTGGAATTGTCTTATAATCGGTTATTTGTTATTGATTATTGGGGGTTCAGTTATATACAACAGTTAAATTATTGCAAAAGGTGTTCCTTTTTTGCTCCAAGCTTGCTGGAAAAGGAGGAACATCTCAGCTGGCTTGGAATAAGTGAACACCTTTTCGCAAAATTGTAATGTTCGAAAAGGAATATTTTGTTGTTGTTTATATTTGTAAAGTCTTTTACAATGATTTAACAACTTTTTGACAAATACGTCGTGGGGTGCTCTTCGAAAGAGGAAGAGATAGAGAGAGGGAAGAGAGAGAGAGAGAGAGAGAGAGAGAGAGAGAGAGGGAGAGGGGGAAAGAGAGAGAAGGAAAGATAGAGAGAGAAGAATAAATACGTTTTTTTTCGATGATTTTTAGCAAATATGTTATCGCAACGTTTCCGAAAAACGCGTTCTTTGTTCGGTTGCAAATAAAAGTTTGCTGAACATAATACGACAAAAATTCAAATCAAGTCCCTCTGTTTTAAATAAAGAACGTATACAAGATTGCCAACCTGTGGAATAATGCTGAGTTTACGTCGAACTTGATGCAGTCCAAAGCGCGCTATGTTTTGGCCATCAATAAAAATAGTTCCTGCACATGTGTTCAGAATGCGGAATAATACTAGGAACAGTGAGCTTTTCCCAGCGCCCGTGCGTCCCACAATGCCAATCTGAAAAAAATAAAGGTTTGCAATTGTTTTTATCTAGGACGATTTTAATCCTCATATTATTTATTAGCTCGATAATATTCGAACATGAAATAAAACCAATAATAATGCATGGTTACACATACCATTATAGTTCTATGTTTTGCATGATAAAGTATGTAATTTATGAAGAGCACCTCACGAGCTGTTCCTCAAAAAAGGTGTTCCCCATCAATTTCCAGCTGGCTTGGAAATTTTGAGAAAATTCATTCTAGCTTGGAGATTTGAGCAGTTTGAGGAACACCTTATTCGATAATTTCTCAATCTTAACAATAATAAGTGAGAATAATTATTACGAAAATGATAACATTTGCTTGCAATGGTCTAATAAACTGATGTCTGCAATATATAATACGTAAATTTGTTATATTCAACATTTCAATTTTCGCAAAAGGTGTTCCTTTTCTGTTCCAAGCTGGCTAGAGAAGAGAAAAAGCTCAGCTAGCTTGGAGAAAAGGAACACCTTTTTGCAAAATTTAAATGTTCAAAAACCATTATTTTGTTGTTCTTCGTAATTGTAAAGTTGTTTTAAGTTGATTTGACAACTTTTTGAAAAATAGGTCGTGGGGTGCCCTTCATTTATGTATGTAAATATATCTTCTTCTTTTTTCAAATTTATGTCTTTGTGTGCTGTCCTTAATATGCTTTAAGGGATTTCTTTAAACGTAAATATATGGGAACTAAGATGGATAAACAGGACATGTACGAATTCATGTACGTAAGCTAAATAACATAAAACGAAGACCTATATTTATATGTTTTAATAATATTTATGATTGTCATGAATTATTTATTTTACCCCTATCGCTTTATCTAACCCTTTCCTCTGGTTTCGTCCTTAAACTAAGATGGCTTAGCAACGGTATGCTGAATTACATAAATACTGAGACGTATATTTGTATTTTTATTTTATTTTTTTTTTTTTCAAAACATATCGCATTTTTTTTTTCTTTACTAGCGCTTTATCTAACCTTTTCCTCTGATTTCGTCTTAAAACTAAGAAGGCTCAGCACCGGTTCAAGATGGCTCCTATAGCGAGCGTACACCTGGTTGAACTGAACCACTCCCTTTTGGGGCCAGTCATCCCCAGGGTCTTGATCGGGATTCTCCCAGGTATCCTGTAATATGCAAACAGGATGCGGAGACTTATTATGATGCAGAGGGCTAATTTTTAATTTCTGCAATCGCTGCTTATTTCTAACAAAATATGGTAAAGCCAGCGATATTGGATTAACTATATTGTTATTTATAAAGTGCCTGCAGGCACCATTATACAGACACTCTTAAACATCTAGGATAATTAGCAATAGCATTTGCGGGAAAAAAACGCTGTATCTTTTTCCCTATAATTCCATTATCGAAATTATGTATATAGATAATGCAAATCTCAATATGCGACAAAACCATAGCGCTTCTATATTTTATACTTTTGTATTGAATATGGACATGCAAACTGATTGTTCATTTACCTCTGTTTCATGTTCCGCATATTCTTTCAATCTCTCCACTGCTATCACATAGTTTTCAAGCTCGCAGCAACTTTGCAGGGTCTCGTTCAGTTGTTCTCCGATCTATTAAAACCGATCCTTTTTACTTAATTTATAAAGGATCGTGTAAAATCCGTAAATGTTGGCATGCCGTTTAAGTCACAGCAAGCTTATCGAATCAAGAAAATTCAATCAAGAACAACAACCTTTGAGATATCGTATGTCGAGCGGGATATACGTGTACATGTGTATACAAACCATAAACCTCTTTACCACTTAGCATAGGAGATAAAAACATTCGATAAAGATCCAGAGCGGTCCGAGTTGGACCTATTTTAAATCAATGATCAATGATTGTTGTAAAAACCAAACAAACAAAAATATGAATACTTTTTCAAGAATTTAATCTACGCAAAAGCAAGTAAGTGGCTCACTTTCTTACCTTGAGCGAATAGGTAAGTGCGAGTCCAGCTATACCCGCGGTCAGCGTATCTCGCTGGTACACGGCTAATACGGCTGTGATCAGAATCATAACGTTGCATGTCATCTCACCGTTTAAGCCGATCCACCTGAAAGTGATATATATAAATTGAATTAAGACGATTTTACAACCTTTTGAAAATGAGTGGGGTGCCCTTCAAAGGTTTATGGCTTCATTGAGGTTCTATTACTTTTAGTGAGTGGGTTAGAGCTAGTCCAGCGATTCCAGTTGTCAGCGTATCTCGTTGGTACACGGCTAAGACGGCTGTGATCAGAATCATAACGTTGCATGTCATCTCACCGTTTAAGCCGATCCATCTGAAAGTGATACATAAACGTGGAATATATTTTCGAACAATTATATTAAAATCCTGAAGCCGCGTTCACCTAAAACAGGCCAAAATAAAAGCTCGAATCGGGGTTCTTATGTTTTTTTATATCCATTAAACAAGATTGTCAAGGACAATGACCCAGCTTTAGTAAATAGATATGACGTAACCTCTTTAAAGTGCTAGCAAGCGCATTTTGTTTATTGTTTAATGAAAAAATGACAGGTACGTGTAAATGCATACGCCGGTAAAAAAGTCATGGTATCCATTTGTTTACACATCTGCATATAAATAAGAATTCTAAGTTGTTTTCATAATTTAAGCATCATTATAAGGTATAAGTTGTACAAGCTGGGATTCGAACCTATAACCTTATGATTAAGATGCCATATCCCTGAGCTACAGGCCCATACGCGATATAAATGAACATATAAACAATATTTGTGAGTACATTATGACCCGGCGATTATATCAAATCAAAGACTTTCAGATAAGATATGATTATTTCCTATAGGCACCATAATTGAGAATATTATTTCTGAATTTTCTGAGGGAAAAATATTTTTGAGTTGAATCCAGGATAGAACCCACGATCTTTGGACCACGAAGCCGATACACGACTGACTGCGCTATTCGGCCTGGTGTGTCACAGTTGTGATCTAAACAAACAATTAAATCAACAGACATAAAAATCAATAATTTGAAGGTTTGTATCAATGAGAAAAATGCGCGTGTCCACCATTAGATATAAGATGACGCAATCACCCAAGACACCAAGCCCCCGCATGACCAACCTTTCTGCTTACGGCAGGTTTGATCATGTATATAATACACGCCATAGGGCCTATCTTACCGAAAGCAGTCGGTATATGATAATGCGGAATGGGCCTAAGTCTTTTTTTACAATATAGAAGACCAAATTGGGCGAAAATGGCCGAGTCCACAATGGCGAGCCAAGAGGGTCAATCGTCCTCTAAAGCACAAGCCGGTATAAGGGTACCATAAATGAGTTTGGATTAAAGTTTGAAAGCTCTACTGTTCAAACTGTGTGAGGAGATAGGTTAGAGAGGAATTAGTTTTTCTCTATATAGAAGACCAAATTGGCGGTTTTTGCGAAGTCCACCATGGCGAGCCAAGAGGGTCAATCGTCCTATAAAGCACAAGCCAGTATAAGGGTACCATAAAGACGCATGGGCTAAAGTTTGAAAGCTCTACAGTTAAAACTGTGGCAGGAGATAGGTTAGAGAGGAATTAGTTTTTCTCTATATAGAAGACCAAATTGGCGGTTTTTGCGAAGTCCACCATGGCGAGCCAAGAGGGTCAATCGTCCTATAAAGCACAAGCCGGTATAAGGGTACCATAATGATGCATGGGCTAAGGTTTGAAAGCTCTACTGTCAAAACTGTGGGAGGAGATAGTTTAGAGAGGAATTAGTTTTTCTCTATATAGAAGACCAAATTGGCGGTTTTTGCGAAGTCCACCATGGCGAGTCAAGTGGGTCAATCGTCCTATAAAGCACAAGCCGGTATGAGGGTACCATATAAAAGCTTGGGTTAAAGTTTGAAAGCTCTACCACCAAAACTGTGGGAGGAGATAGGTTTCCATGAAAAAGTTTACTACACAACTAACTAACTAACGGCGGACGACGCAGACCGATCTCGCAAACCCAGTTTTCGTTTCACGAAAGCTGGGTTAAAAAGGCATAACTCAGAAATACAAATTATGCGCTTTTTTCGTCAAGTGAAATTGGTATAAAAACATTAAATAACCCGCTTTGAGCTTTTATTACCTGTTTCGGGTAAACACTTTTTATTCCGGACGGCTTGATTAGATTGGCGATAAAGTAAAGCGGATACGATTGGTCTGGGTTTTTATTCTACTGACCTTACCATGGCGAACACAAGAAGTTATAAAGTTAGGAAATCATCAAATGATAATCTTAGTAGATGAAAGTCGTTATATCGATGTTTTTTTTTCAATTAAAGCAGACTAATCATTAAGACTCGTGGTTTGACGAAGGCACTATTTCAACGAATTAACAATGTGCATGAGAACATGTAACCTCAAATTGCAATTTCTATTTTTGAAATACCACTTGCCTTGCAGAACTGTAGACGGTGAACCAAATACTCTGGCTGGTATCCAGTAATTTCTCGAATCGTGTTATGAATTTTTCCTGACTCTGGTAAGCACGAATTGAGGTCACGCCCGATAGAGTCTCGCTCACAAAGTTGTAGACTGGAGAGCGCTTGATGGAGTCTAGACGTTTAAGCTGACGCGATGTATTTGCGTATGCTCTCTGTTAAGAATTAAAAGTAACGAATGATTAGATAAGTATAATATAAATATCCATATATGACATGTCAAATATTAAACGCAGGATTTATCTCATGAATTGTGTTAATTGAAATAATCGTCATATAAAGCAAACTTAAATATATGCTCAGCGGGTAATATGTTATCTTAACCTTTAACAAAACATAGGGTTCCTTATCAATAATTATTCCTAAATCGAAATATGAAACAGAAATTTAAATTAATGTACAAGAGTAACTCATATATTATCACTGGAATATGCAAAAGTTATCGTTCCTTATACATAGATTCTACTCCAACAGGCATTTAATCAATCATGCTTACGTGCAACACATTCAACATTCGTCCAATGTTAACCCACCTGAAACATTACGAACACTGCCACAATGGGTAGGAAGAGAGCACCCAATGGCGGTAAACTGTAGATGAGCACAGTGAGAGTGGCGAGTAAAGGAGCGCCATACATGAGCGCATTCTGCATAAACTGCGGTAGATTCTTGTCCAAGTAGTCTACGTCTTTTGAGAATCTATTGATGAAAAAAAAATAATTGAAGATATGTTACCACAATAGGTAAGCTGTCCTCGCTTTTCATGAACGCTTCTTTATTTTTTTATAATTGAATGAATAATAGCGAACAAATTATTTTGCGATGTCACAAGAAACTTACTGTTGTTAATATTGAAAAGTGTATATTAACAGAAATTAAAGGGAACTTGAAGTAACAGCATTTTTCCTTTTATCCTGATTATTTAAAATTCTCTCAATGAAACTCATAATACTTTTGAATATTATGGCATCAAAAAGCAATCAAAAATGCACGATTGCGGAAATAATAAAATAAAAGTGTTCATACCTATTTATGATTCTCCCTAAAGGGGTCGTATCAAATAAGCTCATGGGACTTCGTAGAACGTTGCGAAGAAGTTTATTGTGAAGTGAACGTGCAGCGTGCACTGCACCGAAGGCCATGCACACCGTAAATGTGGCTGCACACAGCACTGAAAAAAAAACAAGATTGAGAATTGTTATAATTGGGTGAAATGTGAAATTGCACGTCATGACTTATTATCTTATGAGGAACTGTTTGTCAATGCTATTTAAGAGCAATATTGCAAAAGAAATTGCCGAACGTCGTGTTTTATTGTGATATAGTTTTATTCCGAAGACAAGCATCCGTTTCATTCCTTAACCAATGGTGAGTGAGTAATACCAGTTACGCCTTCAATACACTGCCCAACCTGAACAAACATACCTTGTCCAAGCGCGAGTGTGCCATACACCGCCAATCTCTTATGCACCTGCTTCTGTGATACAGTCACTGTTTCATTGGCATAGTCATTGGTCCATCGACTGAGCCATATGTTGGCATAGGCTTGCAGCGTCGCAAAGAGAACTATGCCAATAAGGAGACCAAAGACAAAGACCCAGCGAGCAGCGCGGATGTACCATATTAGCACGGATAATTTGATCTGAATAAACAATATAATAGTCAATTGGTAAAAATGCTATAAGCCAGCAATTCGTAATGATATACTCTAGCTATGAATTCTAGCTATGAACTAATTTCAGGTCGTTAATAACTGCACGAATTTTACTCAACTCAAACAACGCGACGATGTAAGTGGCTTTTATTGATAAAGCATAATGTATTAGATTAAGTTAGCATTAATTTCTTACATTTTGTAATTTTGAAACTTAGGTATATTCATATCAAGCGTTTGACTTATTTGAAATAATATAACACTAGTTTAACTGTCCCTATCATGTTATCGGTTTAACGCTACTGTTACACCTGATGGATATTCCTTTTCCGACCAACCCCGTGTCTCCGGTCGGGGTGGGGGAATAGGCCTCCTCGTAGCACAGTCAGTTCAACGCAAACCAATT
>LQRL01152821.1:0-10520 GCA_001703475.1 Hydroides elegans
CCCAAAAAAGCTGTTCCCCACCAAATTCCAGCTGGCTTGGAAATTTTGAGCAAAATCATTCTAGCTTGGAGATTTTAGCAGATTGAGGAACACCTTTTTTTGATAATTTCCTTATTTTCGTAATAAATATTGAGAATAATTATTTCAAACTTGATAAAACCTGCTTGCAATTGTATAATAAACAGTTATTTACAATGTATGATATGTATTTTAGATACATTCAACATTTCAATTTTCGCAAAAGGTGTTCCTTTTCCGTTCCAAGCTGGCTAGAAAAGGAGGAACAGCCCAGCTGGCTTGGAAAAAAGGAACACCTTTTTGCGAAAAATGAATGTTCAAAAACCATTATTTTGTTGTTGTTCATACTTGTATTGTTGTTTTAAGGTGATTTAACAACTTTTTGAAAAATGTGTCGTGGGGTGCCCTTCAGTAATGTGCATTAAACTCTTACGGCATAGCGCGACACGTTTACAGTTATTGTATCACGTTTAATGTTTTGAGTAGAATGCAACACATAAAAGATACAAGTTCATCAAGTGCCTTATTTACCCTAACCTAATCTACCTTTAGACATCTAGACGAGTGAGTCTTATCGGTCAAGTGTCGTCATTCAAATGACAATTTGAGGGATCCGTACAGGAAGGGGCGGATTACCAAATAAAGTGTTCCTTTTGTTTAGGTTTTCTGATATATATATTTTTAGCTCGCACATTTAAGGCGTTTTAGAGTGATACAATGCATTAGATGGGACGACATATTCTCAGCATCTTTGACAGTCATTTTGTCTGTTCTTTGAAGAGTTCGTTCGAGTACACTAGTTGTGAATGCAACCAACACTTTTCACATCAGTTAGCATAGCGATGATCATTGGCTTTCCGCTATTTGATTTACCAGGACTCATATGTTTTACCGCCTAAACCTTACCCTTAAACTTACCTTTTTCCCCACCCTTTTACATTGGTTTTAAGGGTAAGGTTAAGTGGAGCGGAGAATATGGGTCCAGGACTGTGTTTGGACACTAAAGCCCCTACCACTTCGACCCCATTAAAAAAAAGACCCGCAAAACGGTTTTGGGAACAGGTTTATTTTACATGGACCCGAAGTCTCCAGAAAGGGGTCGAACTGTCAAAAACTCGATTGTCGTTCCAAAATAAACTAATAATTCAACTAAAACAACTCTGTACAATAAGGGCAAATAATTGATAGTATCATACATTTGTTTCTCATTTTGCAGTGATCCTCTCGAATCACCCCTACTTTGTTATAACAATAAAACATTGATATCTACATTTGTAAAAACTATCCCACTGAAATCTCATCCGAACTAAACTGCCTTGCTATGTACACCGCACCAAATACACACAGCGCTTACAAGGCAGTGGAGAGAGAGGGGGACAGTATCAAAATCGGCCTCTGCTTTCGTTCTCAATCGATATAAGCTTCGTTGTTGTGTTAAGGCAGTTGCATGTGTGCTTAAGTAATACAGCCATCGATTTGCCTTTTGAGCACTGACGTAGGAAACAAAAGGCTCAACCACTGTGTTTCATATGCGTATATATATATATAGGAAAAAAAGGATGATTGTTTTGTTGCTGTTTTATTACTGTGTTCGATAACTAACATGGAGTTTTAGTGACGCAAGTTGATTAATGATGCTGTTACACGGCCAAAGGCAACACCGCTATAGTAATATGGTGTGATTTAGATGAGGAGGATAGCTTGTATACATTGGATCAGAGCTTTTGTATCACGGGATAAATGATCTAAAATAGAATAGGGATAGAATTCGCGATTATAGACCCTATCATTCTTTGAGGAATATCACATCGTATGTTGGCGTACATAGCAAGGTATGGCGATGGGTTAATATTCCTTTTCGTATAACGTTTCGGTAATGTATTCGCAATGTGCGATCAGGCTCGAGCGGGAATCAATCTGCGATCGTTGCGACGAAAAGATAAAGTTGATCCAGATGTGTGTGAATAGGCCATTTCTGCTTAAGGCTCAGCGGGGTACAAATCCAGTGTTTGTGGTGCACGTAGCTGTCAGATTAGTGTGTTGCATATAGTATTTTGCATTAAAATAATGTATTTTAGATACGTTTTAGGGTTAAATGTATAATGATTTAACATTCTAAAAAGAGTTTGAGTTCAACTATTATTGTAGGAAAGCTCTGCGAAGCTATAACTCAAATTGAACCTAAGTTTTATTCCAACGATCGATTTAAGATAGGAAAGAATGTATAAAGCCAAAATGACATGTATTAACTTTCTATGTTTTAAACCGTTTAGTGATTGCGCATGGGTGCAACTTTGCATATGCGACCGTCATTTTGGTATAGTTCCATTTTAGAATACACTCGCGCTGATGCGAATGCCGATATATTTTTCTGTCTCAATAATGTGTAAAATATTTCTTAAAGAAACTCTTTTTTTTCGGGGATGCATGTTAGCGGTACAACGTTCGCACATGAGACCGTCGCACTGTCGGCGCGAGTATCGTCACACTCACGCGGACAAAACGGATGTCGATTTGCGAATGGCAATTTGATAAAGATCCACACCGTGCAAAACGTATTTATTCTTTAATACGTTAACCGGTCAAAAAGTCCCCGAACATAAAGTCCCCGGACAAAAAGTCCCCAATTTGGGCAACATAGGACATAAAGTCTCCGACCAAAAAGTCCCCGGACATAAAGTCCGGGGACAAAAAGTCACTAAAAATGCAACATAGGACATAAAGTCCCCGGACATAAACTCCCCAAAATTATTTTTTAGTCCTCTTATTATGAATAACGTTTATGTAATATATAAAAAAAACACAGAAAAATTCTATCTATCTTTCAGGTTGTTACAGCATGTTTTTCTGAACAATTCCAGTTTTTGAGACAAATGATTCACAATGAATTCCCCAAAGCTAAATATCCAAAATATTATGTGACATGCAGGGTTCTCACCTTTGAGCAGACTCATTTCTCTCTGTTTATTTTGTCAACTTTTAATTGATTATGAGGTCTGTTGCGGGATTTTATCCATCTAAGACATTTTTCTTTTTCAGTTTTTGGTTTCGGAAAGCCAATAAAATAATCGTTATTTAATACTTCCCTCTTGTTATAATATCGACTGTCACTATTACATGTGCCCTACGCACACCGCTTACATCTCTTGTATTTTTTTCGGTCGTTCAAAAAATATTCACTTTTAAAATCAACTGTTAATGCGTTATCACTTTTATATATTTTTTTTTGGCATTTTGGTATATTCGTTTTACTCACATATTATCGAAATAAAGCACAAAACATAACATAAGTCGCATCTATTTCAATGCAAATGCTAAAAAACATTAAGTACACAACGCACATGAAACGATGCTCATGCACCACAAACACCAGGATCGGTATCCCGCTGAGCCTTAAGCAGATCAGCCTTATTACGTGGCGAACGCAGAATTTTCGGGTTTTACCCTTATCGCACCGTTGTTAACACCGACAAGTTGGTCAAGATTTAGAAAGCTTTCATTGGTTTCAATTTACATGTTTGTGACTACGCCGCTCCCATCTAAGGGTTCGTTCTAGAAATATTTAAGCAAAAAAAACGATATCGTTAAATATTTTGGACATCGACAGCGTTGTACGTTCAACCTTATTATTCATGTTTGTGTATTCTGAAAATATTAAGCGTTCTGGATATGTTTTGTTCGTTCTGTTTTATTCGTTAACCTTTACAGACTACATAATGTATTTGCAGAAAGGTTGCTAGAGTGATAAAACGAACAACATATTGATATTTCATATCAAAGTATTTGTGCCTGTTTTTATCACCTAAGCCTTTGGTGTGTGTTTACATGTCAACCCCTTCTTTCATTTGCACCTCATTCACACGTGGTTTCATGAAAACATTCTCAAATGGCACTGTTTAACCCCTCAGACGTCTAAACATTCGCCTTTTTGCGTACTCGTTTTTCAGCATATTTAAGTTATATTTCTATTATCATTTATATTATGTTTCTGTTTATGATGGGTGGAGATGCTGGGCCTTTATTATGGAAGCTATCTTGTTTTCGAAATTTATATATTTAAGTAAATTTCATTTTTTATTGTTGTAAGTAGCGATGTGTTTATGTTTTGTTATGCAGCTTTCTTAAATGTCATTTCAATTCCTAAACTGACAACAATATTTACAACTTTATGCAATAACAAGTATCTTCAAACCTCTAATCAACAAGAAAATATTTATTTTAAACTCCGTTTTTATTTATCAGCTTGTTTTCGCCTATGCAGGGTGACCAGCGTCAGGGAAAATCAGGGAAAATCAGGGAATTTCAACAGCCCGTTTTCAAATCAGGGAAAGTCAGGGAAAACGGACATTTTTGGAGAAAATCAGGGAAAAATCAGGGAATTTCATAATGAATCAGGGAAAAAAATCAGGGAATTTTGTCATCGTATTTATGAATTATTTTTTAATGATTTTTCTTTAAAAAATTGCTCGCGCCTTCGGCGCTCGCATACTTAAGATTTATTCAATTTATTTGTGCGCGCCTTCGGCGCTCGGATATTAACCAAATATAATTTTCATTTGTTATTCAATACCAGTATATATTGCAGTGTGCGATTTAAGCGGTGGCCCGGTGGCCAATGGCACCCTCAAACCCCGTCGGGCCACCGGATTTCAAAATCCGGTGGCCCAAAGACCACCGCCAATTTCTAGGTTTACTCTTTACAAAATAAACTTTCATGTATAAGAAGCCATCGTTGACGGTTGAGAAAAAAGTTCGTTGTGAGTAACTTGGATCTTTTGCAAATTAGAAATATTTTTAAGTGTTAAGAGAAAATGAATTAAAGAGATCTCTAGCTGGTCATAAGTATGCATAGCAAACAATTATTCATTATTGATATGTGCTTGGGTATTATAGATATATTTGTAATATAGGCCTACCTTCTTGTAATTGAAGTAAAACCTTTAACGTTACTTGTTAACTTGCATTGCTGAAGTGCACCCTAGCGATCGCATATGTTACATGTATCTTCATTTGGGCTGCACGAGTGTCGTTTCAAATGATACTCGCACTCGCGCATATGGCATATGTGTATTAACTATTGTAGGTTAGAAATTAAAGCGCACAGATTAATTACGATTACTTAAAATTGAAATTCCCTTTCATAATAATAATCACTGAGCACAATGAAGGTTAGCGAGTTGCAATTACAGTCCAAATTTAAGAATTCTATCTCACCTATAAATATCCCCCATGTTGGGAATGGGAGGAGATTTCGGGGTTGAAAACGGCTAAGTCCACCAGTCACTTTATATGGCGGACTTAGCCGTTTTCAACCCCGACATCTGCTACCATTTCCAACATGGGGCATACTTAGAAACGGAGTAGATTGTTGCAATTTAGAGTGAAGTTGCAACTCGGTTATGTTTATTAAGTTCAGTGATTATCATTATGAAAGGGAATATCAATTTTTAGCTATCGTAAATAAACCGTGCGCTTTAATTTCAAAACTACAATAGGGCTGTGTCGGATCGGGTATTCTGCTACCCGAACACCCGAAGTCAATACCCGATACCCGACCCGAAGTTATCAGAACATGATTTTATAAGGGTCTCATTTACATTTACTTTACAGTATATGTTGTTTTTTATAATCAAATGTAGATAGCCTGAAATATCATGTTTATTCTTATTTATTTGACAAATTCTGACTTAAAAAAAACTCATTTGAATGCTTTCAATGACTGAAACATTACAATACTCCTTTAGAAAAAAAAAAAACATTTTTATCACAAAAATCTTGTTCCCATAATTCAATATCACTACCCGAGATACCCGACACAGCCCTAAGCATAAACCGAATTCAATACACGGGATTAAATTGTCCCTTAGAAATTGCGCTTGCGCCTTCGGCGCTCGTAATGCAGGATATTGTATGTTTATTATAAACATATGCGTGAGTGCCCTTTTTGCAGCGCAAACTTCGTTTAAGATGACAAGTTTGGGCAAAGATGCAGTCCTGATTACATATTTATGATTTTGATGGTAAATAAAAACACAATTTGGGCAAACGGAATTTCGGTGGGGCCACCGGTTTCTAGGAACCTGGTGACCCTAGTATCGATCTATGGGACTAGTATCGATCTTGAATCAGGGAAAAAATCAGGGAAAATCAGGGAAAAATCAGGGAATTCGAAACTGACTGGAGACTGGTCACCCTGCTATGCGTCTTCGTCTTTTATTTTCATTGGCCGCGTTTGTCTCGAAATTGCATTTTAATAAAATACATGTAATTCAATGATTGTCATTATTCACTGAAATCGGCAAAATAGTTCTAGTTGATGAACTTAAGAACATTTTGCTATTAAAGAATATATCTTACTTACCGTGATTAAGGGCCTGGCGTTTGTTTGGAAGATTTTTACGTAAACTCTTGCTTTTTGACGTATCGAGCGTTTTATTATTTTTAAGGAAAACATTGGAAAACAGGGTTTGTTAGGTCAAAAAGCTACCAATGTGGCCAGGCCATACCGTAATAATAGATAAGGTATCGCATTGATACGGGCGAAAGCAACCTCAGCTTCTTTAAGATTTGACATTGTTTGTGTCTCTTGATGACCCTTTGATTTAACCTTGATGTCTTTGCCTGATAGTCGGTCTAGCCTCGATTATATTTTGTTCTGTTGCCTTTTAAAGGCAATGCATTACCTCGTACCTTAAACGAACCTAATTATATGCTTTGCATTTCAGCTGATACATTGTATAATCATAGGGGTGTTTATGTAATAACATAAAACAAGTTACGTATGCTTTATTTAACTGAGACAACTTTGTGCAAGATAGCGTCCTTTATCAAGCATTTTTTTCGTGATACATGCACAAAACGCATGGATTTTGAATGATAAGTAGATTTCTAGGTTATTAGAATAAAAACAGATTAATCACATTTCCGATTTCTGCATTTAGTTATAGAAAATCTATATCTGTTGCCATTTGTTTCATGTATCATTTTTCCTGTACAGCGTATACAAAATATATATTTGTACGGATTTTGATACTCCACCCCTACATCTTTGGCCCCTACTATCTCGCCCCGGTATCTGTTGTCATTTGTTTCATGTATCATCTTTCCTTTTCAACAAATACGAAATATTGATTTTGATAACTGATTTTGATACTCCGCCCCGACATCTTTGGCCCCTGCTACGGTTCCTCGGCCCGGTTTGCGCACGTTGGTCCAGCTTGGAAAAAAAATACTGCGGCCTCTCGGCAAGATTCTTACGGTCGCCCGTAAAAATACTTTTTTTATGAACAGTAGAATGTATCATAAACATATAGCAACTGAATATATTGTATTTGCAAAATGTAAAATTTGTTTCACCACATATTCACCACATGACGTGTTCGAAATTAAAATGTATTTTTATTAATGCGACGTCTCACTTTCGTCAACGTTGTGACATCATATTCAAGTGGAGGGCTACAGAGCGTAAACTCATGTGATTAGGACGTCCATAAGAGTGAGCGGAATCAAGCTTTTCAAACCTCCATAATGCGTTCGATCATGTTTATTTACCGTAATTTTCCGCGTATAATACGCATTATTTTCTTCGAAAATCAGGCCTAAAGTTGGGGTGCGTATTATACGCGGAAACAACGGACATGAATATTTTCATATGGATTTTAGTAGTGTATCTGTCTAGCATTTGCGTTAATGGTAATTACATAATGCCGCATATTTAACATTAAAAATCTCTACGATAGTTGAAAAATCGATTCTACGAGGATTTTCGTATAATTAGGATATATATTTCATATGGTCAAAACCGAAAATATAGCAAAAAATAGAGCAACAATATTTTCAAACTCGGGGTGCGTATTATACGCGGAAATATGGATATTTTAACATTTTGAGGGCAAAAGTCGGGGTGCGTATTATACGCGGGTGCGTATTATACGCGGGTGCGTATTATACGCGGAAAATTACGGTATACAGATAAAGATTATCAGCACCAAATTTAACAAAGGAAACGAAATGTAACGAGACCGATATTTATCTTCAGCTCTTGGATGATGCCCTTCGACCGTTTTCTTTGTGTATTCTATTTTTAGATTTTTCTTAAAATAAAAAGAGCCTTCATCACATGACGTGTCCTCGCTCCTTATCATGTGTTTTTATTGCAAGACCTTCATCTTATCGTTTCCTTACCTTCTCACAGAAAAAAAAATCGATCTCGATGTGTGGTTGCATAACAGAAAATATTCTTTGCTGATATTACATCCAACGATAATCGTGTTTATATTATACGATGACGAAATGTAATACATGTACAGTAGCCCCTCGTTGATTCGAACGGCTCGGAACCCGATGTTTTGTTCGAATCGAAGTGACTAGTGTTTCCAAGTGGAACTTAAGCCAGGCTATATGAGTCACTTTTATCCAATACATGTACAGTATCTTATAAAAATATCATGTATGCATAGAATGAAGTGCGAGGTCAGTCCATTAATTAGAATATTGTACAGCACAGGAACCTGTTCAATGTTTTTTTTAATAAAGTTGACCGAGTAGTTGTGCCGACCTAGTTCACTGTCCATTATCAAGATTAATGCATCATGACTACAAAGGGACTGTAAACTAAAATTGTCTTTCTCACCGATTTGTGTATTTTTAATACCAGAGGGTATTTCTAAAGTTTCAAGTCCTTTTTCGACATTTTTTTGGCTGGGAGGACATAAGCAAATTTATAAACTGTGTATATAGGAGCTCGAGCAGCTATGCGCTCATGTATGTGGCCATGTATTTTCTTATGTGTGCAGTCATGTATGCACTTATGTGTTCACTCATATATACACTCATGTACGCAATTTACATTATTTTAAGAAAATGCATAAATGAAAGAGGACATACATGCAAACAATAGGTGAACCTAATGAATTCTAAACAATAAAATAATAAAACTCGCTGCAGTTTATTGTAAAGGATAATGGTATATAGCCTCATAAAATATATACATAAAAACGATATAAAAAAGTAAGTGTGAAAAATCTTAACAACCATAGCAAATAATTTTTACTTCATTCCCGTCACCCCTGTCAATCTTTCCCTACCCTCAAAATGTTCCTTCGCCCCTCTAAAAGTAAATACGCCCTCACTTTCCTTTTACATTTCCCCTCAAAATAATATAAACCTTAATATTATTATTTACTTTAATATAAATTAGTAATACTTTAAATCTGCAGTCAGTCTTTCTCTCTCTATCTATCTCTCTCTCTCTCTCTCTCTCTGTGAATTGATTACCTTTACCTCAAATAAACATTAAATTGACATTTCGATTTGCTTAATGTTTCGCATCTTCCCCCTCTCTCTCTTTCTCTCCTTCTCTCTCTCTCTCTCTCTCTCTCTAAATTTCTTTCTCTGATATATGTCGGAACAGCCAAGTCAGGAAGGAGTTTCTCTTAGACCATGCTATGAAAACCATCAGTTCCAATTTATTCACTCGTTATTCTGAAATGAATATTTACAAAATTTAAAAATACATTTTTGTTTTTTTTTTGAACGTCAAGAATATCACAACGTTAATTAGTTTGAACGGCCTTGATAGTTTTCTTCTATTCAAAGGTTGATGTATGATCAATTTTCATCAGAAAACAAGCTAATTAGACTTTAAAAATACCAGATTAAATACCCTTTATTTTTATTTTGTCGTTGATATGGAGGTCTTAACATTGTAATACATGTCTCTATAGCGCCGTTTAATAAAAAAAAACAACCGTCCTTGCATCTTATCACTGCACTGCATTGAAATTACCTATGAATCATCCATTGACTACATACTTATTAAGGCACCCAAAACAAAACAGCTATTTCGCAACGCTTTGGGTGTTTTGTCTATGCAGCTATTTTTTGCATGCCAAGCAGTTATTTTGGATTTCGTTTTCAGTTCGTTATTTCTATAGAAGAAATCAACTCACTCGTTTTTGCGCCTTTATCAAACATACAATACTATGTTTAACATTTTAAAATATGGATAAAGATATGGAGTAACTTAAAAAAAGGTATGTTTTCCCAGCATAAATCACAAAAAGGTTTTAATATAACTGTAAAAGAATTAACAAAAATACATTGTTTGAAACTGTCAATAAAACGTTTGTTGAAAATATCGCTTCCATGGCCGAATAATTATATTGCATGAGCTTTCATTTATACGCCCCAACATAATAATAGCGTTTTTATTTCTACTTTTGTCGTGGTCATGTAAAAGATTGTACACAAAAGATCATGCATCATTCTTTAAAAAGCAGAAAATGATAATGCATCGTTTACGTTTGTTTCAGAATGAAGAGTGAATCAATTAGAATTGTGGTTTCCAATGGATAAATGGTGGATTCAATAAGGCTCTATTTTCCAGACTAATCTACCCGACGTCGCAGTTCCGACATTCACCAATCTAGAGATAGAGACTGAGAGAGAGAGAGAGAGAGAGAGAGAGAGAGAGAGAGAGAGAGAGAGAGAGAAAAAAAGAG
>LQRL01152821.1:10680-23841 GCA_001703475.1 Hydroides elegans
AAAATCTTAATTCGAATTGAAATGTTCATGTAAATTCTATTCAAAATCAAAACAAAATATAGTAATCCTATTTGTATATTCCTTTTATAATATATTGAACTGTTATAAATTGTTTTTGTTCGAAACATTCCGTAAAAACTGCGAGGTTTATTTTGGCGGTTAAGGATGTGGCATTAATATTTTCATTCTATTCAATTTGTGCTGTTTCTACCAACCATGTATTTTTTAAAGATTTTTAAATTTTAATTTCAATTAATTTGCATTTATATTTTTGGTGCGATTTATAGTTTTTTTAATTTAATATTCTGATCGGCAATTGAAAGAGGATCAACTTTTGATGAGAATCGCATTCTATTTGCCATTTAATATCTTGAATTAACAACTTTAAAGAGTATAAAATTTGGATGAAATACATGTATATGAGAACCGCTCTGTACCACTTCATTTAAGAGGGACACTTTATATCGATATGAACTCATGTATACCATTTCACATACCGAATATCAGGTCCTGTACGAGTGCATTCGATTGAAATACAAAAAGGGTATAGAAACGTTTTTTGTTCAAAATAAACTGTATTTTGGTAATTTTTCCGCACAAATTGTGAGAATTCGACCGCAAATTGGGAAATCGCACAATAAATACCAGAAACACAGGTTTCTGGTATTAAAAATTGAAATTCGAGTATTTGTCGTAAATCGGTATTTTGATATTAAAGCAAATGAGGCGGTAACTATCAATGAATTGTAAAATCGGTAAAATTTCACAAAAGCCATAAATTCTGGGCAAAACCAAATGCAATATATTTAATTTTGTGATAGAAAAAGCAAAATTAGGAAATAGTTTATTTTTTCTATTTTCAAGCATTTTTTTAGATACCTGAAGTTGTATGAAAACATGTTTGTTAATATGATAAAAACATACCTTATTTGAACGATTCCGTTTGTCTATCCATTTGTTCAATATTTTAATAAAATAGTGTGTTGTTTTATGAAAGCCAAAAAGACTGGTTTTATTAATCATATATAGATACCGAACTGAAAACGAAATGTAAAAAAGTTCTTGTCGTGCAAAATATAGCTGCGTATGCAAAAAACACAAAGCATTGTGAAATAGCTAATGCTAACTATGGATGATTTGTATTGAGTTGCTTAGCAAGAAGGCACTCAGATGGTGATTCATCTGTCTTTACAACGCAGTGATACAATGTTATGCTTTGCATTTAATGCATGAACGTGTTTCTATGTTCATAAAGAAATATCGCACACAGGCATCGATTTGGGTGTTAGGGACAATATCAACGAAAAATAGTCTAATTAGTTTTAAAACATAAGAGTTATCTGGTATTTGTAATGATTATAAGCTTGTTTTCACATATCCCTTATCGAAACCAATCACTCAATGACGGTTTCCATGCATAACTGAGCAGATGTCCTCCATCATACTTCCTAAATTGCGTGGACATGTCAATCTTTTTTTTTTTTACGATTTTTTCACTTTATCAGGATATGAGTAATTGCAAGTTCAAAGTACAATCTCTACATAATGACGTAGGCCCTGTAACTGGATTATTTTGTCACCATTCTTATCTCGAGTAAAATGCTTTATTGAACAACACGCTTATATGTGGAGCCCTCCAATATTTGATACATATCAATATAGTCCGATAAAAATATCCTGTTTTTATTATTTTATGACTGTGTTATATTTTGTTCAGATAACCATTCATTTGCAGTGCGTTGAACTGTTAGCATTGGTTTTAATAGTGAATGAGCCACTGTACCAATATATTAAGTTAATTGTTCATAGCTAACACATATGTTTTATTGGTTAGCATATGAGTTTATCAATCAAGTTCGAGGTTTATTCTGGGATATTGATCCCAGGTTTATTCTGAAATCAGTTAAAATGGGATATATTCATGTTATGCAGGTCAAACCACAGTCGGTCAAAACGTCTACAAATTTCTCAACATAGGTAATTACTAATTACGCATAGTTACATCACACTATTATAGATGTGACTTGTGAATTAATTTTGTGACATTCTTACCGGGGACGTTGTAACCAGCTGCATTTTGACCGAATTTAAAATTCGTGTATAAACAAGTGAATAGTAATGTTTATTTTTTTGCTCTGTTTCAGGTAACCCATGTTGTCTGCTGAGCTAAAAATGAATTTTGCCATCTAGATTGCATGACCAGCATATAACAGTGTTAAAGACAATCGGTTTACCTGAAAATGTCTAGTGAACTTGCATGATACAGCTGTTGGATACTTATGCCGTAAATTTTGTAAATATCGAACTCGATCGCAGATACGAGAAAATAATGAAACATTTGTGGGATACCTCAAATAAAAATCTGATGTTATCAACCTGCATTTAACACATAATGTTGACACCGTAAATGATAGGAGATCACCAGGCAAAATAATCGAATAAGTTACCATCGATAAACATTGACCGCTGTCATCTTAGTAACACATCAAGCACGAAATCGGATACCATCAGCCAGTGCCATCAATCCTTAAGAATCACACATTCAAAAGAAAAATAACAAAATAATCAAAAATAACAAAATAATCAACCACCACTGGCCATGAAACGCGACTGCGTCTCGGCGAGTCTCTCGCGCGTCTTCTACCAATACGGCACCATCGTCGCCAAATGCCCTCTGCCCTTCCTCCTCACGCCCATCTTCGGCACGCTCGCCCTCTCCCTCGGCTTCCTCTTCATCCAGCCCACGAGCGACCTCGAGTACCTCTACGTGCCCAAGGAGGCGCCGGGCAAAGTGGAGAGGGCCAATGTGGAGGAGACGTTCATGTATAATGAGCGCGAGTATTTCACGTCGATGCGGCGGACGCGGATAGGCGGTATGCTAAGGGTGTTGGTGCAGAGTAAGGATGGTGGCAATCTGTTCACGAATGAACATGTCATGGAGCTGTTTAGGTTGGACGCGTATGTCAAGGCCGTTGAAATAATCCAAGATGGCGGCGGCGGCGGAAATGATGATCACGTGATTAAATTCAGTGACATTTGCGCGCGTTGGCAAGGTCGCTGTGCTGATATCGAGAACACTTTTTTATACTACATGGTGAACCGCTCGGTTGAAGCGACGCGGGTCACCTACCCCGTCTACATGACTCCCACGGGACCCTTGATCTTATCACTGCAGATCGGCGAACCGCAGTTCGATTCAAGTGGTTTCATCAAGGAATTCAAGGCGCTCATGTTATCCTACAGCCTGCGCTTTGACACACCCGACTATGTGCATAAGACACAGGAATGGTCACGCGCTCTGGTGGATAAGATCCTCACCGACTACGACTCGCCGCTGCTGGATGTGAACATTGAGACCTTTGAGACGATCGAGCGCGAGCTGGACAAGGCCATCTACGAGGTCATTCCGCTGTTCACGGTGACCTTCATGATCCTGGGCACGTTCGCGGGGGCGTCGGTTCTGATGAGGGACTGGGTCAGGGGAAAGCCATTCATCGCGTCAGCAGGTGGGTCGGATTTGTGATTGAATTATAATAAGATTTATATTTCTTTTGAGGTGAGTGATAAGGGAAAGTCGGTGTTGATGCAGGTCAGTTGCATTGGAGGATACATTTTGATCGGTGATTTTAGTTTATTTTAGGTCGTTTATAATCTAATTCAATTTTTTGTTGGTGAGAGGATAGGCTAGTTACAATTTATCAGGTTGGAATCAAGACTTTTCAAGACGGTGAGGGGGGACGTGTAATTTATTAAGTATTAACAATTTTTAGTGATGATGAGGCAAAAATGACTAGGTTTGGTTGGAGGTTGTCCGTTTAAGGTCATGAGAAATGTGTTGGAAAGCAGTTTTTTAGGGGGAAATAAGGAATTTGGGATGAAGTATTTTCTATTTTGGACGTGGATATCTAGCAAAACAGTTATGTTATTGCCCAAAAAGGGAAATATTTGGTGATGGGAATGGTACGGTTTGTCAACTTTGTGATGAATTATTGGATACATTTCATAGGTTATTCACTACGTTTATGAGGTAGATGTAGAACTATTCTGATAACCTGATATGAACTGTTTTGCCTTGAAATTTGTTTGGACTTACCCTTTAGAATTGTTGTCATGGTGAAGCATGTGAATGGCAAACTGATTTCATTTTATTATCCATATATAAAGAGATTTATGTGTCATCCAAGGAGATTTATTGGTGGCTGCATATATTTTTGTTAACATTCAGTGTAATCCTTGATATTTGTTAGCGCTACGCTAGATATATGTCCTTTTGCTGCTATATATAAATTAAGCATTTCCGTGAACAGATCAAGACTTGCCCCATATTTGTCAACCTTTACTTATCAGTGAAAATAGGTGAATGCAGGGTTCGTCCTAGGGTGTGTTTTTGCGTTATTTTTCGAACAAAAATCCTGAATAAACGCATGAAAGTCAAGGGTGCGCGTTTGAATAACGCATGTCGAAAAGGATAAACGCATGAAAATATTGGACACGCGTTTAAGTTTTTATTTTTATTTATTTCCCGGCCGGCGGTTTTGAAAAATCTACCAGCCCGAAAGA
This sequence comes from Hydroides elegans, assembly GCA_001703475.1. Taxonomy (NCBI): domain Eukaryota; kingdom Metazoa; phylum Annelida; class Polychaeta; order Sabellida; family Serpulidae; genus Hydroides; species Hydroides elegans. The sequence continues at coordinate 15,241 of LQRL01152821.1, forward strand.
AAATCCATCGGCCGGGCATTGGACCCAAGCACAATAAAAAGTGAAAAAGTGGCCCGAGCGAAAATCAACCGGCCACGGGTCATTGTTCCTCTCGATCAATTATAATTCGAGTGATCGTTTCTATCTGACCCGCTTTCTGACATCATAGAAGTCTACCCTAAAATTATGCATGTCTTAAGTAATAAAAACCAGCATCTCAAGGCTTTATTACTGAACAATAGGTAATGTCGAAAGATAAAAATGTATGTTAAGAGGGCTTTGGGTCTTGTTTGTAAAAACACTTGTAAGTTATCTGATCTTATATTGCTTTTGATTACATGTTCAGATATCCAGTGACATGTGTTGGTTATACATGTTATGGACATTATGTAATTTGTTGTTGTGATTAAGAACACGGTAAGGAGTCATAAAAGAGATAATTCATGTGCTATCATAAAAGGAAAGTTACATGATGGGTGTAAAAGTACAAATGTACCTCATGACGTCACTCAATTGCAATAATAGGTTATAATTGGAGTCGAATCCCGACCCAACCCTGCCCTTATAGAAACTATGGAATGGGGTTCTTTCTCTTCTGTGGCGTATGTGTTAAAATCTAATTTGATTTTTGTTATTTAAAAATTCCATTTGTTTTGCAGGCATGATCGCAGCGATGCTAGGTACGGTCTCTTTTGTGGCGTCTCATTATTTCGATTATTGATTATTGAATATATCTCATTAATTCATTTATAATTATACAATTATTAAATATCTTTGTTTATTTAAATTCCATTTCTTTTTAGGTATGATCGCTGCGATGCTAGGTGCTGCAAGTGGAATGGGTTTCCTCCTGTTTTGTGGCGTCTCGTTCAACACCGCGGTGGGCGCCGTGCCCTTTCTCATCATCGGTTAGTTGTTTTCATATTGCATTTCATTATTAAAATCTACTCTTTTTTTTAAACGGGCACCCGCACCATTGTTTTTATGAGAAATTGTTAAACCGGTGGGAGGGGGGGGGGTTGCACCTTAAAAAAGAACAAATAGAGGCAAAGGGGAAGGGGAGGTGTAAAGTATTACAAATATTATTATTTTTGGTGTAACATAAAGGAGCAAACGAAATACATTGTAATATACGAAACTTAATATATAATCGTTACTTTAGGAAGAGACATCAAGTTTGCTGTAGCACTTGATCCAGATTGGGCTTCATGTCGATATATTTAGATTCATATGCCATTTTGAAATGAAGCTTTAAAATCTGAAATAGAATTGCGAAAAAAGTCTGATATTATAATCTATCAGGCATTGGGATGGACGACATGTACATCATGGTGGCCGCGTGGCGCTACACGGACTACAGACTGCCGACCGAGCAACGACTCGGAGAGATGTTGAGGCACTCGGCCGTTTCCATCACGATCACGTCAATCACCGACGCGCTCGCCTTCGGGATAGGTTAATATGAATATTTCTTGTGCATTTTGTTTATTACCAAATTTATCAACCTGGCCATATAATCTTTCTGTTTTAAAATCATAATTTGTACAACTCGCTTTTGGAATACGTTCATTCTCAAACTTTGGCTTTATTAGGATATGTTCTCGTGCCATATGCGGTCATATCTATTTGTCTTGGTAAATTATTTTAAATGAATATAGCCTATAATAGCCTATAATTTTCATGGCACAAACAAATTCAATTACAAAATTTAAAAAAACACAACAAACTATACAAAACAAACATACATGTATTTAGTAAACCCCCGTTTGCCTAATATCTATTCAATAATAAACATATTACAATTGCTTATATATTTTCCTGTTGACTCTGCAGGCTGCATCACCCCATTCCGCTCGGTGCAAATGTTCTGCGCTTACACCATGGTGGGCGTTGTTTTCTGCTACTTCTACCAACTGACCTTCACCCTTGCCTGCATGGCGTACGACGGGCGCAGGGAGGAGAGGCAGCGCCACTGCGTCACCTTTAAAGAGGTCATGCCACATGACCAGGCCGGTGAGTAAGCCCCGTGCAAACACCCTGGCCTATATAGCGCCATTGTGTGACCTTTAAAGAGGTCACGCCGCAGGACCAAGCCGGTGAGTAGGATCCCATGCAACTCAGACAACCCGCTGAGGATTTCAAGTTGAACGTTTTGTGTTGGCAGGTTTAAGAGAGAATATGATGCACGCCATAAGATGTTCACCCATAGGTTTGATATACATGTACAGCAACATTGTAACACCAAGTCGTAGATGTCAAAATAATATATAGTCCGAATAGTAGATTGTGTTAAATTGATCAAACAATTATTTACATTGGCAGAATGTACATATCAGTCTATTTATACAATTTTATGATGGTATTGATATAAACTAAACTATTGAAAGTAACAATATAAAATGTGTTCCTATTTGTGCTGCACTTTATGTTATCAGGCAAAATATTATTCACTATTATAAATACGGGTCCTTTTTACAATGTAATAAGATAGATATAACACATTGACTTAAAAACAAATGGGATGCCATGAAAAATTGAAATATAAACACTAAGTTTCCTGGTCATTTCACACTTTTGTTTTCTTTTTCCGCGCAATCATTTGGGTCAAATTGGTGTTATATCATCTCTCCGAAAAAAGTATATTTATTGTTTATGATTTTATTTGATAACCAACATGTTTGGGTTTTATTTCCAATTTTCAACTGCTATTCATTAAATCCATCTCTCTATTTTAGACGATTACCCAAACTTCACTTTCTAAACTACAATAAATCCAATTAATACAATGAATCCATCTCTCTATTTCCAGGCGACCGCTCGCGGCTCTACCAGCTCTTATGCACTGGCGGTGACGGATCCGCACAGCATGACGACAGCAACCAGATACAGAGCCATCACGAAGATTTAGAAGAAGATGAAAAACACCCGATTGGAAACAAAGTTGATGATTCGCCGAAACTGCATCTTCCCTTCATCAACCATTTCATGGGAACCACATTTGCCACGTGCATTATGAAAACACCCGTTAAGATCGCTATTGTGTTGATCTACATAGTTTATTTGGCTTTTGCTATTTGGGGGATCACACTTATGAAAGAAGGCCTTGATCGGGCCAATCTAGTGCCTGATACATCATATTACGTGGAGTACTTTGGCGATTATAATAAGTATTTTGGAAACGACTACGGACCGACGATCATGTTGGTTTATGATGAACCGTTGAATTACACGCAGTCACGTGTTCAGGAGGAGATTTATTACAATTTGGAGAGCTTCAAGCGCAACAAGTATTTCTATAACGACCAACACGCTGTGACGTCATGGCTCGATGCCTACGAACAATACCTGAGTATGACGTCACGGGATATGAACGCCATGAGCGAAATGGAATTCATTTACATTCTGCGCAACGAATTCTTGAACATTCCAGGCTACAACACCTTCATGAGTGACATCGCCTTTGATTCCACCAATACCAGTATTATCGCATCCAGGATGTTTATTCAGAGCAAGGGCACGCATGACTCAATGGAGGAACGAGAGATCATGGAAACATCCCGTAGCATAGCAACCGAGTCGAAGTACAAGGCCTATGTGAGCCACGTGGCGTTCACGTATTTCGACCAGTACACCATCGTGCTGGAGAACACGCTGCAGAACCTGGCCATAGCAACGGCGAGCATGCTGGTGGTGGCCCTCGTCTTCATCCCCAGCATCACCACGGTGCTCTGGGTCACCATAACGACCATCTCCATCGAGGTCGGCGTCATGGGCTACATGGTGTTCTGGGGCGTCAACCTCGACGCCATCTCCATGATCAACCTCATCATGTGTATTGGCTTCTCAGTTGACTTCGCGGCGCATATTTCGTATCACTACACCATCAGCCAATCGGCCGAACCCCTTGAGTGCGCCAAAGAAGCCTTAGGCCAACTGGGCGCGCCCATCGTCCAAGCGGCGCTCAGCACTATTTTGGGCGTCGCAGTGCTCTCTATATCGGCCTCCTATATATTCAGGACGTTCTTCAAAATCGTCACCATGGTGATGCTCTTCGGCAGTTTCCATGCGTTGTTCCTACTTCCGGTCATTCTCTCCAGTATTCAAACGTGGCGTCAAAGAGGTGCCGCGATGGCCCGCTCGTCGGGTGAGTACCACGTGACTGGGGATGATGGAGTCAGCAGGAATGGGTCAGCAACGCGAAATGGAAGTGCCACGGTCGAGTATCCGCATTTGATACAGGCCAATGGCAAAAGGGACCCCGCCATGGACTATAAAGTCGAGATATTTCTCAAGTGATTTCAAAGGATGTGTGTGTGTGTGTGTAATGTGTTTTAGTTTTGTGTATTTTTGTCTCTAGGAAATTTGTTGTGAGTGATTCTGTAAGGAGTACACAATGTATGTATTATTTTCTCAGGTCATCAGGTGTGTGTGTATTTAAGGCTTTTGTTATTGTCTAGGTAATGTTTATGTGATTTGGTTAGGATTTATTGAAGTTGTCGGATACTGATTTGTTTGGAAGGTATATTTTTGTTAAGTAGGCTACATGTAGAATCTATGTGTTTTGTATTTAAGGAGTTGAAATTGTTAATGAGTGTTTTTAGGATTTTCTTGATTTATCCTGATAGGTCATATATGTTTAAAATAACCTGAAACAGGAACAGTATTCTTAATAGAAGATGACGTGACACCAATTTATATTAATGCATAAAGCCTGATTTGAATGCGATATTGGTCTTCTCTATCGAACCTCATGGGTTAACTCCTATCTCTGGATTCTCGATTTTGCATTGTGTCATTTGTATTATCTTATATACAGTAGAACCTCGTTAACTCGAGCACGGTTAACTCGAATTACTCGTTAACTCGATGTGATTTCGAAGTCCCATCTCTTATAAGTTAGTCTTATAAAACCATGGTTAACTCGAATTCACGGATAACTCGAGGTAAATCTGAAGTCCCGAGGACCTCGAGTTAACGAGGTTCTACTGTAGTTAATGAAAATTGTATTCCAAAAAAAATGTCGAGTTCCTTAATGATACTTTATTGTGATAAGGTGTGTTCGTAGGTAATGTCTACTACAATGGGTTCAAAATATATCTGTAGTCAAAATACGTATTAATTGTATAAAAATTTTCATGTGATTCTAGTGATGGCACTTATCAATGCAATTGGTCCATTTTGACAAATCAAAGACCGAATATAAGTCCCTGGGTTAGACTATCGATGTTTTGTTTAAAAGTAAGGTAGAATTCTATTCACCGAATATAAATCCCTGGGTAAAGCAATCGATGTTCCTTTGAGAAGTTAGGACCTCGTTACAACATTTAAAAAATATATATTTCGAAAGACAAATTTAATACGATTGAAATAAACCTAAATTTGTGAAAGACATCATTGTTACCCAGGTTGGTTCTTACTAGGAAATCGTATACATCCAATTTGATGTCCCCTGAATATCAATATATTACCCACGTTACGTATATGGATGCTAAATCTGTTAAAAAATCCAGAATAAAGCATCGATAAGTACTATCCAGAGACTTACTTCGGCCTTGATTAAAGGATATGTATAGCTCTAGTCAAAAACAACTTCTTTTAAGAATCCAAATAGTCTCGTATGATATGCCTTACATGTAAAATGTGAATAGATTTACAGCTACAGTGCGCTCCTACAATGCACGCCATTTTAGAGACCCTTATGTGTGTAAGATTAAGGCGTTAAAATACATTGTAAACAGTGAAAATAATTTATGATTTGTTGTTATGGAACCACAGTCTTAAACTATTACCTATATTTTGACAATACCATTTATATGCAAATAATAAACGGTATTTTACAAATATGATCCAAAATTAAGGAATATGATTATATTATCTAATGAAGCAATGCTTGTTAAAACTAAAACTGTAGAAGTATTCAAAACAAAAATATGCAAAATTAAGAACTCGATTTACTATTCATATTGCAACTCGTCGATAAGAGTTTTTATATTTAATTATTCATCACGATCATATCATCTTTGAATACTTCCATCTCGTTGATAACCCTGTGGTATGACGATAACAATGGCAAAATAAATGAATGATTGAAACTCTTTTTGCAGTTTTTGCGTTATTTCAGAAAATAGAATAAAAACATACAAAATTCTTATGTTTTATGTAATAAACAAAGATTTATCAGAACCGTTGCCTTTATGCGACTGTTACCAATCTTATCATTTACTCCAGATTGTGAATGGTTCCCATACAAAGTGTACGTATTTAGTAGCTTGTCTGCTTGTTGAAGCTTTTTAGCAATCAGCTCAGTTATCTCAGATAACCTTACAGGTGATTTACGAATTCCTAAAACAACATGAAATACAATGATCAAATTTTAAGGTAAACGTTTTCGAAAAAAGTTATTCTGTTATTTTGAAAAATCAAACGGGTACTTTTTATGGCCCTTGGTTTTATCTTAATTTGCATTTAACAAAGCGATCTACGCCGCTAAAGTGTTTCATTTTTGCATAAGAGTAAAATTATTTTTAAAAATCTATTTTTAATTTAACTGGTAAAGAAACATTTTATATTAGGTTTTTAACATTGGAATATATTAATTGTGCTGTAAATGTTATTCTAGCGTTCCGTTCTAGCAAACAAAGCTACACTCGAACTTGTTTCGTAGCAAAATGAGTCAAACTAAACCAACTTTCAGAAATCTTTCGTCGCGCACTTCTGGCTTTAAGCACAAAAAAAGACACCATCACATTAGCAAACTTTAGACCCAAGTGATTTTTCAACAACAACAACAACAAAAATATGCGTTAAAAACATGAAAAATTACTATTGCTCATGCATTAGCAGGAAGTCAACGGGACTGAATAGAATGAAAACCCCGCTCATATTCCACATTTTATATGAAAATATAGTTCCTATAATTTTTTCCTTTTATTATTTATTTAACTTATATTTGATGAAAAATGCAAACTGATATTTCAATGGATATTTGATTAAAAGCGTGGATCAGCATAAGCTCTGTGATTTTTTTTCTTTTAGCAAAGACAGTGGATAATCGTTCCGGTATTTTCAATACAGTGTAATTGTAATATCCTAGACTACTTGTGTTTTTGTTACATACATCAAGTGCGATTGAATATTGACACTTTTGGCATAAAAACGAAAAGGATCGGAATCTGAGAATGAAACAACAGATACACAAGACGATAGGCGTTCGATCACCATCAACTTCAACTTTATTGCTTGCTATTTTAAATTCTAGAGAACCATTTTCGTGGTTTCTGTATGGTAAAATTAAAAAAAATAATAGAAACAGGCGATCTGACTTACATGCAGCTCTTCGACAAATGGACTGCTTTTGACAAGGAGATAGGCGGGCCTAGTCTGAGCTCAATGTCACAGATATTCGGTTACTCTTGTTGCGGCAACTCGGATGGCGCTTCATTACACGCACTTACTCATCTGCCTAATTTCCACGTGCTCGCAAGTGCTTTCTTATGTGATGAAACTTGTATCGAAGGTTTTATTTGGAGAGATGACCCAGTTTTTCTTGCGAAGACGCTTGATGCTCTGCTTCCACATGTGCGCCCAGAACATGAAAGTCATCTGCGGAAGGGGCTTCGTAGGGCCATCAAATGTCATTATCCGGTGTCGGTGCGTGAGTTCTATGACGCGCTGTGGTCGAAATTCAATTCAAACGATTCTAATAATTCTCAGACCATAAGGGACCTCTATCATGACATATTTAAATTGGACTCATCGTTTCAATCTAATGTGTCATGGATAAATTCAGGGATTCACGTTGGCATTTCTCGCCATATTCGTGTCATTCTAGACGTCATTACTGACCCATTTCACAAGGATTCATTGGACCCCTATTCAAAATCGAAATTGCTGGAATGGGCTCTTCGCTCTAAGCTACCAATCAACGAAATATGTATTTTAGGAAATATGGATAGTGAACCTTTGAGGCTTATAAAAGACTGGATTGATGAGCGCCAATTCTTTACGTCTCAGATATCTGCGGACATGACATCACATGATATACATATATGTAAATCCGTAGTGCCTAGGATTTTGGATATCTGTCGAGCCAGCTGTAGAACAGACGAAAAGGCAAAAGCGATCTCATGGCTGCTTACCGAAATATGCAAGACGATTGAGGAAAAGGATCCCGGTGCTACATGTGAACCTATATTGGTGGGAAGCGCCGCAGAGTGTACTCAGGCCTTGTTCATTGATGAGTTTGATTGTTTGTTGCACAAAAATAGAAAACTGGGTTGTTTGGATATAGAAAAAGCATTGAAAAACGCCGTGCTCAAAATGACAAATATGCATCATCCTCGCTTAGCACTCGAAAGCATGAACCTGACCACAAGGGGTAATCCCTGCTTTTACATCACATGGGTTGATGAGTATCTCCGGAGCTCACGTATCTCTATTGACCTGATACCTTCACATTCATTGAGCAAACAAGTCACCCTCCCTCATCACAACTTCCTACCCATGCCACGTGAGCAGCAGCCTGATGATGATGATGATGATGATGATGATGATGATGATGATGATGATGATGATGATGATGATGATGATGATGACGATGATGATGATGATGATGATGATGAT
>LQRL01152836.1:0-18329 GCA_001703475.1 Hydroides elegans
AGAAAGCGATGACAGACAGACAGACGGACGGACGGACGGACGGACAGACGGACAGACGGACAGACGGACGGACACCCCAACTCTATAGGCCCCCAACTTTGGGGTTGGAGCCTAATGAAAACGTCAACACGACGTTTATTGGCATGGACCCATTCGGCAAGGGTCATCCATTGAAGTCATCCATATTACGCTGCATTCGAACGTGACGTTGAGAGGACGCCATACTTCTGGTCCGTATCACATGAAAGTTTTCCAGGCATCCTTAACGTCCTGGCGTTCGAAGAACGTAATTCCTACGCCCGACCATGACACGACGTCGGTGAAACGTATTTTATATGTCTACGACGTATCAGGACGTCCGGAAACTTCTATATGGGCCCCAGTTTGGGCGTCCACTCAACGTCCGTGGACGTCTTGCCAAGTTGGAGTATTAGAAAAAATAGGTTCATGGCTAAGAGTCTATTAGAAAAATGGTTTTCGAAAAACGGCCCCGATCGCTACAGTTCCATTCGCAATTATCTATCCTATATTTATAGAACGATATGCCATAGTGTGTTTTATCTGCGAATCGTGACACATATACATTTTTATGTGATCAAGATCAAGATGTGATCAAGCGTGATGATAAAACTCAAAATATTAAATCAATGATCTATAATATGACAAAATTGAAGATGAATTAATCGCGGAAACGTCGCTTATAAATCACTTAGATGTCCATTATACTATGCCAACGACTTGTGGAACATGTTTAAATCGCAGCAAAAGTGAAAGACAATTTTGTTAATTATTTATTGCCAGCGATATTGATTTGACTGTTTTTCTTAAATGTTGATGTTATATTTGTCCTTAACATAAAGCCAAATAATTCAACTAGTTATGCATAAAACTTACTTGTAGATTCTGATTCATATTCCGTTGTCAGACCCGTTCTTGATCGTTCTTATCTTCCACATAAACAAGTATGAATCATCCTGTTTTATAACACATTTATTCATCTTTTTTTCGGTATCAAGTTATCATTTTTATTAAAATGACTATAGAATCCAGATCAATGTTCATTTTTGGATATGGAGTCAAATCGCCAAATTTCTTTTTTAACTCCACGTGTTCTATTTCATTCACTGAAATCTGATCCAGACCAGATAGCATCAACAGCGCTGTTGAAAAGGCGCGGGATCAGCACAAAGGTCAATAAAGAACGCTTGACAAACGAGGCATTGTCAGGGGCGAATCCAGATTATTTTGAATTTGAAGCAGGGGCGTAGATTAGAAGAAATATGATGGAATCAGGGATTTAGGAATTCATTTAGGGAATTGGCATTGCGAGGGGGGTTTGGTATACATTATTGGTTTCAATATGTAAGGCCAAAACCTGAGGTGCGCATGTATTTTTTTTGGTAGATATTGTGACGGATTTATACACACTTTTATTTGGATTTGTTTAAAATATCGGTTTATGGAACCATTTAACGTCGTTGAAGCTACCATACATGATATCGTAGACAACATTTTAATCCTGGCCAAGGATTTGAATTTATAGGCCCTTAAATAATGACATCAGGATCTTCGCGCAAAATCAAATAATATAATATACGCATGATGTATAGGGGTCGAATATGGGGGGGGGGTATGACCCGCCGTTTCTGCCGTTTTGTCAGTTGTGTTTTGTAGATCCGCACCTGATTGTGTTTATCAACAGCGATACCAGTTTAACCCACTCGATAAGATGTCGGTTGGGGACATTTCGCGACGTCGAGTGGACATTTCAAAGCGGACCCGTATCAAAATGTTCCGGACGTCCCTTTACATTATCGTGGTATACGTTGAAATGACGTCGTGCCTATGTTAGCGAAGCTAGAAGCACGGCCACTCGAAGTCTTAATTAAAATAACGTGGAGTAATCTTTCATGTTGGCCCAATCTCCACCCCTGGCAATCAATCGCCGGTCTACTTGAGGCGTGGGAGTCTACTACAAGATGGTCACCGGTCTACCGTACAAAAAACATGTATTTGTTTATAAAATACTTTTATAGTGACGTTATAAAAAAGGTTCATGAATTATTTTTTTTTGGCATTCGGTGATCCACTAACACACCATTGTCCGTAACATAAAAATGTTTGAGAAGGCTGTTCCTTTAAAAAGATTATAAGGAAAAACTAGGTGCTTGTCTCAATATTTCAACCACCTGACGGTATGTTTTTGACATTTTGAAGCAGAGTAAAATACCGTTTTGAACCAGAGAGCAGCCAATCAATAAGAATTCGTATTGTTTTAACTATTTGGATATTTCATTAGTCGGATTACGTCGTTTTACCCTTAAAAAAAAACATACTTTTTACCATTCATTTTTAAAAGTTGATAGCTAAACGGTCTACTACATTAATGATTTTAAATGGCTACGATCAAAATGAGGTCTACGACATTTTATGATTTGATCACCGATCTCGTTCATTCAAAACACATCGGATGTAAATGGAATATTTTGCTCATCGCTTTGTGTTTTATTTTACAATATTTCTATCTGGGCATGGGCAAAATTACCATCGACATTTTATGATTTGATCACCGATCTCGTTCATTCAAAACACATCGGATGTATATGGAATATTTTGCCCATCGCTTTGTGTTTTATTTTACAATATTTCTATCTGGGCATGGGCAAAATTACCATAGAATCCATCGATTTCCATCGAATCAACATTAACGGTATTCGGTCATAATGGCCCCTAATTTGGCAACCTAGGTCAAACTTTCCCAAGTCAAAATGGCCCAAGTAAAGAAGGACGCGACAAAAAAATCGTCTTTTAAAGAAAACTCGAAAATAATTCTACGTTCAAGTCCTCACAATTCTATGTCACTCATATATTATAATTGGTCGTTCTGAAACAGTTAATTTCTACCTCATCTTCAATACCTTAATTGATCCTGTCATACAGCCCAATAGCATAATCATGGTGCATGTGAGACAGGGGTAATAATGACATTCGGGATCGACCTCAAAAGGGAACTGAAGTACGCATTGTTATACGAAAAATCACCGAAAATATGTAGTAATTTCAATTAGTCTTTTTTTATCAAGTGTTGCTCTTAAGTAGGTATTGCTAAATACTTTTATATGATTGAAATATATATTAATTTATTATTACACTGTATTTGCAACGTCTAAAATAATTTTAAAACACGCATAGTTTGAATTAATATCTGATTTAACATGTTAACGGTTTGAAATAAATATTGATTTATGTTACGAATGACGAATTGCTGGTTCTTTTTACTTGGGCCATTTTGACCGGGGATGTTTTGACCTATGTTGCCAAAATTGGGGCCATTATGACCGGGGACATTGTTACCGGGGACATTTTGACCTTGATTCACATTGACAATAGCGCGAGGTTTTCTAAAACTACACTCGGGTGGGAGAAACGACGGTTACATTTACGATCGTGCGACCGCAAAAGTGCAACCCTTAAATTGCCTTGATTTCAGTACCCGGTATCATATCTCATGTGGTTGTCTTAAATGTAGTAGAGTTCCTAGCCTTTGCTCCGATCTTGTTAGTAGACCTCCTAACCCAATTCGAAAATGCTGTTACAAGATCGCCAACAATGATGTTGTAGATCGACACGGTTTTTAAACCATACCGCGACAAAGGTTTTCCCAATAAAAATGCGTTATTTAATCAATTAATTTGCTTGTGCTGCTTATTAACATAAAGAATTTGTTTTCTGAATCGAATGATATAAAACACATACATGACATATTTTCTTATTAAAGTAATATCTACGAAAACACACCGTGGCCATGTCATATTACGGCAGGAGGGTCGAGGTTTTTCTTTATAATCTTAGAAATTGTTCATCGTATCTTTAAAATGACTAATGCAGAGTAAAGATTAACCACCTTAGAGCCGAATGCAAAATGTTAGAAAACATCGTATAATAAATTACTGCTTAAATCAGTTAAATTGCAAGATCGGTTAGCATTTGTCAGTAGACTGGTGACCATCTTGTAGTAGACTCCCACGCCTAAAGTAGACCGGCGATTGATTGCCAGGGGTGATCTCTAACGTTGTTTCGACATCGGCGACATCTTGCCTGCTGGGTTGGGTTTTCAAGCAAAGGCACAGCACATTATTCATGATCTTGGCTACATCGCATTTTGTTTATCACATGTGATGCCATCGGTTGCACCCAAAGACTGGGATATGTAAAATAGATTTGTTGATGTTTTTACATGTGTGCGTAAAAGTATGTGATGCGAGCTGTTTTAATCATAAACGTTATGAAATTTATATAAACTTATTGTATTTAAAAAAAAAAACAATGAAAGCAAGACTATGTTTGCTCAAATATGTTTCTTGTTTTATTCTGAAATATTCTTAATGAATAAAATGCTTATTATTATATAGCCACATCCAGATTGTGAGTGGGCTTATTCTGTATATACCGCAGACTTTATTCACTCTAGTTAACGTCCCTGTGCCTCCATCAAAAGTGGTCTGGACGCTTATTCGAATGGAGGAGGGGGGGGGGGCGCAAAAACGCATTGAAGCAAATGCTCCACAACCATCGCCCTCTTCACACATTTGCCACTTCTTCATGCATTTACATGTTTGTATACGTGTTATTTTTGTTAAAGCGATAAAATGGAAATGCAACAAAGTTAATTAAATGTGGCACTGAGGTTCATAAGATGTAAAATATAAATTCCTTAGTTATTCAACATTATAAATGGGGTAAGAGGGGAACGAAAATGGAAAAAAAGTTATGTAGGGGCCATTAACTCAACGGAGACATAATCTCGAGCGAGAACAACCGCTTTATTCATACGATGTGGCATGAAAATGTGAAGTTCACATGAAATAGAACAAAAACCTGCAACAGTGCATACAAAATTATCTTTATAAAAAAGAAAATATTTTTTACGTTGATTTCTAATATTATATGATTTGCAAGCAGGCAAATGATTAAGTCGCTATATCTTGTTGGCTTATATTTATGACGCTATATCTGTGCAAAAAAAATAATATCACACGCGTGCGGTGTAAGATCGTTTAACGAGGGTATAACTCACGTTATACGTACGTACAATTAATATTAACTTTAAGTACGTAATTTCACTAGGTTCCAACGATCGTTTGACGATCGCATTACCCACGTAAAGCGTACGTAAACTTAGTGTTATAAATTTACGTACGTAATTTTACGAGGTATAGATTTTCGACCACGTGTTTAGAGGTAGAATGGGCATTTGGTTGATGAAATGTGTTTTTCTTAATATAATGGTTTAATTGTGATTTTGTTTAGCGTTTTCTGTTATCTTCGCAATCAAGTTGATGATCTCTATGATTCTGTTATTGTGTTTATAAGCATCGCTACAAATGCATATTTTTAAGAAAAGAGAGAAATCCGACTTTATTCCTAGTCGACTATATGTGGAATAATAACCGAAGGGTCCTAATCAAAATGGTTATTGGCCCGAGGGATAGGGGAAAGTAATGCCCAAGCCCGAAGGGCGCGGGCATTACTTTTTCCTATCCCGAGTGCCAATAACCATTTTGATAAGGATCCTGAGGTTTTTGTTCCTTTTATTGCATGGATTTCCGCATTTTTTGAACACTTCTCAGAGTTTGTAGCTTGAACTATATTTGCGTAACGTTTGCGTAACTTTACGTTACGTTGCGTAAAACGGCTATTTAAAAAAATCTTCCTACCTTTTCGGATAGTGTATTCGAAACTGGTCTGTCGGTTTATGTAGATATGAGAATACGTCTAAAGTCACTTGATGTTATTCAAAAGAGTCTTTGGATATATTCTTTCACTTTGGTCGCATTTTGTTATAGACACTTTCGATTTCTTCGCTTCTTTGGATGCATTATATTCAAAATTGTCCATGTCGTTAATCACTCGATACATCCGCTTTAAACTTGGCATTTGGTCGATTCTATCTATTAATGCTTCATCAATATTAACTTAATTTTTCACATCATCATTTTGATGCTTATATTTCGTCACAAATCCTTAAGTTTTATTCCTTTTATGTTAAATATCAAGCATTTTTCAGTCTCTCTTCAACTGCTTTTCTAATTCCAGGCTAGGAACATGCTTATACTTTTATTAGCATTCGGTTTATTAACTTTATACGTTAAAATACAAATATGTTAACTTATTTATTCTATTTTCATAAACATGTGTGTTATCCTTTCACATTCTTTTCAGTAACTGCAGTAAACAAAATTTCATTACGTAGCATTTGAATTTTGACGTCACAATAACAATACTAGGTCAAGTTCACCGAGTACTGAGTGGCCGTGCGTGTGTGTCCTACAACCAAGACAGTTGTCATAACGTACTCGAGAATATGCAAATAGAGTAGAGAATGTGCCCATATGCAACAGGCGCCAAAGCGGCACCTGGGCGGCCGGGGTTCAATTCCTGACAGGGCCAATTTTATCTTATTTAAATGAAATAGCCATCTTTTTTTCAAACAAAAATTATACAATTACTACGCACCCGGGCATTATCACAAAAGATAATGACCGGGTGGTTATGCCCTGTAAAATGCTTCAACCATGCAATAAATACATGTATTTGGGTGCCCCCATAGTGTAATTGCCATCTTAGAGTAAAGGCACATTTCGGTTTAACATGTGTCCTGTGGCCTTGACTATTCTAGATAAGAACTCAAGAACATGGGGTCATGCATACACGCTTTTTCGATATTTTGTGTCCAATAATGTAATGTTGTGGTCTGGATCTAACAAACAGTAAATGAATCACTCTAAAAAGAAGAGTACCCCACGAGCTGTTCCTCCAAAAAGGTGTTCCCCACCAAATTCCAGCTGGCTTGGAAATTTTGAGCAAATTCATTCTATCTTGGAGATTTTAGCAGATTGAGGAACACCTTTTTTTGATAATTTCCTCATTTTCGTAATAGATATTGAGAATAATGATTTCAAAATTGATTCAACATGCTTGCAATTGTACAACATTATGTTATTTACAAAATATGATAGGTGTTTTTGATATATTCAACATTTCAATTTTCGCAAAAGGTGTTCCTTTTCTGTTCCAAGCTGGCTCAAAAAGGAGGAACAGCCCAGCTGGCTTGGAAAAAAGGAACACCTTTTTGCAAAATGTTTATGTTCAAAAACCATTATTTTGTTGTTGTTTATACTTGTTAAGTTGTTTTAAGGTGATTTTACAACTTTTTGATAAATGTGTCGTGGGGTGCCCTTCTAAAAAGCGACCAGTTTTGAACCACTATCTATTTTTCATAGAAATAGCAAGACAAGTATATTTTACATACACACAATTAGTATTGTTAAATTGTTACAGCATATATTTATTTGAAAATACATGACTACTCCTCAACAGAAATATCATCGTCGAGCGATTGATGTTTTTTCCTTAATATCTTTGTCTATTAATTGCGACCCATATTTTCCTAGCGCGCGTTTCTAACCAAACATGAAAAACGCTAATCGTTAAACCATGAACGCTAAGCGTTAAACGCTAAGCGCTTAGCATCAGCTTCTTTCATGCATGAGTTGTGTATTAAGACCATCACGGATAACAATTTCATTAAAATATCGCCAACATTTATATACTGAAGTAAAAACGCAACGGTAAATTCAAAATGTTCTATCGCAAAAAAACTATTCAACGGATCATCGTACAATTTTCAACGAATATTATTTTATATATTGTTTGTCCATTAACATCCAAGATATCATTAACATTTAACGTTCAAACCGTATATAAATAGTGCGCGTTTTTCCATGAAGTCACAGTTTTTATCATACATAATTATGTATGATATGCTCAAATCTCGTTTAACTATATTTCACCGTCACGATTGTGGCGTAAGAAGTCTTGTAATAATGCATGTGTTATTTAGTGTCATTTGACGGCGGTTCATTGTTTTTTTTGTGCCGTACGGCTCAATAAATAGGACACCTCTCAGACATATAAGCATAGATAGTTGGTACTCCCTGCCTCGAAGAAGTCTGAGCGCATCGATAAAGAAGTAATTGTTGCGAATATTTAATTTATAGCGTGTTTTTTAATACTAGTTTATAATATAAACTTTGTAAATAATATCGATGACTTAAACATATTCTCAATCAGCGATATGAATTGCAATCTTTCAATCACCCTTCTATGTCGACATCTACATTTCTATGGTAACCTGGATTTCAGTAGTTCCCTAATATATTTGTTTTAAAATGGTCCAGTGCACAATGGTAAAAAACGGAATACGTGTTCTTTTGATTCGCTATATACATTTATGATTTATTTTGGTATAAACTGTTTCAGAATAATCATTTGTACACTATATTGCACTTATCTTGAATTGTATATTCAGAGGTGTTTCTTCTGTTTAACAAATTGATATCGTGTTTTTATTCTGTACCATATGCGCAAAGAAATTTATTGTTTAAACTCCACAACATTTTTTTTAAATATACTGTATTCTTATTTATGATATCGATACTTTAATGCAGGGTGTATTCAGACAAACATTTTGCATATTTATAAAGGGGGTGTTTTTTTTATAACTTCCTTACAATTGGTAGCTATATCTTTATTAACTTTATCTTAAAGAATGCTATCAATATCATTCATTGCAGTTAGTGTAAGTACATTTTGTTTATGGCTAAGCTTTTCAATCAGGACTTCATGTTTCAAGTATTTGATAAATGATATAAAAGAAATTTGAAACTGCTCTTTTCGGTAAATATGTATTTATAATTGCATGAAGTATTATGAAATATAAAAATTGTGATCGAGTTAAGAATTTAGTTGGAGCCACTTTTTAAAGTGGTTAGTGGTAATCAACAAATTGCAATCACTGTGCGATCAAACTTCGATACAAGATTAGAGGTGTAATTGTTATGTACAATCTTGTAATAAAACATTTGATGTCGAACATTATTTGTGCTATTATTTGTATTAGCAAATATAGTCTTCCAGTCATTATCAGATATCTGTATGTTTGAAATTTCCATCTTTTAATGCAGCTTGGAATTATTATATTTTTTTCTTAAAAGATTCCTGTATAATGTCCGTAATTTCAACTTTTCTAATATAAGTATATTTTCATTGATTTGGAGAGTGAGTATTTGATTTTTGTCCAATGGTTCGACTTCAAGATTGTTTTCTACATATGTTTTCCATGATTTTTGGATTACTAATAATATACATTTTAAACTGAGTATGTTCGTTTTTGTATTAAATTTGTATGACCAGTTGACAAAACAAATGATATATAATGTTCTTATTATGACATCGCATAGAACAACAGTCACTGGCTATGCACTATGCAATATTAAGCTATGTATCTATATAATCTCCGGCAAAACATGAGTGGCAGCTTGTTCGTTGGTCACTCCCACGATGCCCACGCCATTAGCTCCTTCATGTCTTGGTCGTCTTGCTTCGGTTTAGCTGCAAAATAAATCGTAATTCAGGATTAACTATGTGGGGGAAAAGTTTTTTTCGATACGTTATCTGTCACATAGGTTGTTTGACTGTGCTTTATAGAAATTACATGTGTATTAAATTTTCACGTGAATATTTCTTTATTGCATTATGGTTTAGCCAAGCTATATAAGGTAGGAGGTACATTTGCAACCTGCAGGACAAAACCTGAACATGTTATGACACAAAGTACTGACTCTTAATAGGCGTTGCAGGGTAGGATACTGATCCAGAAGGCAGGTTGTCAGTTGAAGCCCCACTGATATCCAACTTCTGCTCATTTAATCCGTCTTGTTCCAATTCTTCCAGTTCGGCTAATAAGTCATCCTAAAATATAGATATTCGGAAGTACAGTCCTAGGAACCTATATACATATTCAAATGTAAACGATGATGTCCAACCAAATTCAAAATAGTGAACGTCTGATTTCCTTTAGCATGGTTGAAATTTAAACCCAGAAAAAACAATGACAAAGGTCGAAGACAAGATACTAGAATATGTTAAAACAATTATTTGTGCGTTTGAGTATACAACAAGTTTATATGGCATTTCGTCAAACTTTCATTTCAATTATCATCAACAATATAACAGATGACAAGACTAAACATAGACTCACAATTAAACCTATACACATAGTTATATACGCAAGCAGAGGTCAAATATGTCATTATTGGGGATAGAAATGGGGCACGACTGTTCGTTATCGATGTAGAATGCAAACGTAAAAGAAAGGAGACCTACCAAAGCTCTGAACACTTCATCTTTTTATAGTTTAGAGGTGTATATCTCGGTTCCTGAATTTGCATTCATGAATGGCTCAATCGCTACAAATTTGGAATTTTAAAAACGGGTATGAAACATAATGCCAAAATGTAAACGTGTGTCGAAACTTATCAGAGAGCTCGTCTGATTTGCCCGCGCAATAATATACTTCAATCAAACTTATTTTCATTTTATCATGTTTTTTTTGTTATTCTACATTTCAAAATAGTAATATAGTCTTACATCATCGACATCTTCACCAAACCCAGTTGAATTGGAAACGGCCTCCACAATTTCGTTAGCCAACTCAGTCTGCTCCGATATATCGTCAATTATATCATGAACATCGTCAACGTCTCTAGAAGAAGTATCATGTTAAGTAAATATCGTTATATAGTGATACTTACAATTATAGATCACTATTTTAAACTCGACCAAAATGTATAGTATTGGATGTAATTCCATATATTTTAAGTCATACTGTATAATATGCTTATGAGCTGTGCATTGTATTTACTATGAGATTGTAAAATCACTAGTGACAATTAACAATCATGACTATAAATATATGTTTTACATACAAAATTTGATGTGCTGATTTTAAGGCCTTCGCGGCGTAGCTCATTGACTTTAGAACTTCGCTATCAGAAATGGCCTTTTCCAAAAGCCTCCCGTTGAAACTCAATAGAAGATAATGTTTGATCTGTCACTGTTAACTGTTTTTCGAGTCTCTTCTTTCTTTTCAATGCACTTAAAGCCGCTAAAAATAAAACGTGGCGAATAGTCATATTATGAGACATATTCTCTATTATCATGTCGCGTTAAATATCAAAAGAAAAAAAAACTAAAAACGCAAGCTCAGAATCAATTGAATAGACAATCATTTCTTATATCGACATATATTTATAAATACTTATTCTATTATCCTTTATTTCATTGATGAATTGGACACTGCGATGTAGAAACATAATGCAACCAATTAATAACTAATACCGTACCTTATTTTTTATTCCATGTTTCTTTGCCATGGCTAACTCATTTTCTATTTTCTTGTCTATAAAGTCAGATTTCTTTTGAAGCAATTCTTCTGTTTTTCGCAGTTTTTGAATAGTTTCCTCCGAAGAAGCCGCTTTTTCAGAAACACTCATTTTGCTATTTTTATTATGTTTGTGTTCAGGTTCGTTCTAAGCTCTCGACACTCATGAAAACTACTAAAGATCGCCGTGCAGAACTATATATATATTGTCATAAAAGATTTCTGGAGATCTCTTGCTCGGTCACTGCACTCACAGCATGCCGGTAGCATTCACGCAAGTGATTGCCCATTTGCTCGCATTTTATTCTGAAAATTATCGCTTTGATCTGTGTTTCTGATTGCAAAAAGAGTTATACTTATATATGATTAATTTATCGCTTAACCATATGCAACCTTACCCCTGTATTGTTTTATAGATTGTCAACGGCGATACATGTTAATCAACTATCTAATCTTTATATATGTATACAATAAATGAAACGTTTTCCAGTGAACACACTATTCATTGACACGTTATGAAAGTAATGACCCACATTAAAGATCAAATAATATCGAGGGCACTCAACAATTTATTCGGGTAAATGTTTATTCTTGCAGAAGCTCTTCCTTGCTTGCAACTTTTTCAGAACAGAACAACTATTTTATTTGAAATGCTTATTTGACTTTAGGATTATGTTTGTTAATATATAAACCACTGTAGATTTGTCTAAATTTAGTCTCTGTAAACGAAACTATGAGAGAATAACTTTAAAAAACATTTGATTTATTGAAATCTTTATTCTGGTAGAAGATTGTATATTTGATTCCAATAGTTTGTCTGGCTTGCTTGCTTGCAACTTCCGAATAAACCTTTCGATGCAAATCAAAAAAGGAAATCGTTGAGTGCCCCTCTTATATATTTCAAGTATGGTAAACGATAATTTTATAAAGGCGGCTCAAAGGCTGTGGAACGATCAACTCGGTGACATTAATACGTAAGGTGTTCTTAAACGTTCAATAGATTATTTGAATACCAATTTTGTATAATTTGTAAATAGTGTTTTTATATATGCTTACTATATATTTCATACATACCCGTTATAGGTATATAAGGACCGTTTAAAAGTAGTTTGTAGACTAATGTTCTCTTATTCAATGATAAATATGTGTTTATCATCAGATTTATTCATAGAATTGTATGTGTACAGTTCTAGAATTCAAATAGTTAAATGATTTTGCATTTTAAAATGTATGCATCTCGTATTTATGCATTAACCTTATAACTATTGTAGACATGCAAACAGGTGAAGGTATTTAAAACATTTAAATTTGAAAGTAATTGATTTTATATCTGAACATCGGAGATGGACATCTTAAGCTCCATAGTTATTCAAATGTCGACGTCGAAAAAGCTGATAATTTGATCGATCAAAATATTTATATTTTCAACTCTAATGTTTGCTCAAGTTCCAAATGTTAATATCACCTCAATGTCTTGACACAGTGCGTGCCACTTTTTATATTAAATAACATGTCACACTTAATATGGCACCTGTTTTTCAAGCAAATTAGAATTGCTTATTGCAAAAGTATAGCTTACTCTTTTCTGTATTGTTGCTTATATCTTAGTGTAAAAAGCGTGCTTTCATTTCTTAAATCAAATGACACTTCCCGCGAATATTGTGTCGTGACAAAAATGGTCCGCAATTGTGCGCGAGGCTTGAGTATAATTTATATTGTTCGAATTCTTTCGGGAAAAGTGTCAAAATTGGTCCGAAAATCAAACATGGGAGAATACGGTTATCTATGCACAAAAATAAAGCAAAAATCCTGAAAAAAAATCATTTTTTTTTTAATTTTTAAAATGCTTATAATAAAATGATCAGTACGAAAATTGGCAAATAGCCCGCGTTTTAGAAGATGTATATACTGCAGAAAAATTGGGAAAATTGCAAAGAAAACTAGATAGATGGTGTGCTTCTAAAAAAAGCACAATTATCTGCAATCGTTTTCTTTCCTATATTTGAATATTATGTTTCATAATTTTATCATTTTTTCTCGATTTCTTATGGAATAAGATAATGTTCAATCTTTGATTTTATCTAGAAAAAGGTCAATATAAAGGCAGAATATACATATCTACTTTGTTATAGCTTTATCAAATAATTGAGTAACAATATAGATGTCATATTTAATTAAAACAAAAGAATAATTGGCTTCAAAGCGAAGCGAAGTGAGGTACTGGACATGACGAGTATCGATTATGTGTCACAGTCCTATCTAAATAGCGAGCCTTGATTGATGACGTCAATGACGTGTGCAGTATAAGTGACGCACCCCTGTAAATGAGCCAATTAGGGGCCAGGGATTCCATTCAGTGGTTTCAGCAAGACGAAGAAAAATGACATTCAAATTTAGGGATGGGTGTCTTAAAATTTAAATATCTTTTAAATCATTAATAAAATCATTATCAAAATATCCTATGTTCCACGTTCGATAGCTATTCTATATTAATGTTTGTGTGGGTGTGCGCTAACGTTGCCACCACGAAAAGTATCTCTGGAAAAAGTTAATTATTTTAGGACTATTTCAAACCGTAGGATAGTGATTTTTTGCAAGATCATAGATAAAAGCTTATAGAATCTAACTATTGGAAATTCAATGAAAAAGAAAATATATTTTTAGTACTTTGAAGGACTTTTAGATAAAAAAATTGTATGGAAAGACTTGAATGGAATATAGTGCATGTGAACTTTTTAGAATTAATCGGATAAGCAGACATGTCGTACCTAGTGAATTAGTGCAAACTTCAGTACAGAGTCTAGGTATAAATCGGTCAAATATTGATGTGACAAACAAAGCCAGGGATAAATATGTGCGAAAAAGGAATAGAAAAACCCACAGGGGTCAGCGATCACGTTTTAAACGTGACAATAACTATTGCAAAACGGCCATATGAAACCAAACAAATAACGCTTCGAAAATTAACGGATATTGATAGTGCACAATTTCGAAAGGATATCAGCAATCTTCCATGTGTTAGTGCTCCACCCAGCGACATAGATGAGTTGGTAGAACAATTCGATCGCCAACTACGATCGGTCCTAGATACGCATGCTCCAAAGACTACTAAAACGGTCAAGGTACGTCCCAAAAATGCATGGTTAGATTCGGATATCATTAAGGCAAAGCAAGAAAAGAGACGAACTGAGCGTAAATGGCTGAAAAGTAGATCCGTTGGTGATAAACAGTTATTTCAATTGGCGCGTAATCGATACAATGCTATTTTAGACTCAAAGAAAGTTCAATATTTTAGTGCAAAAATCAACGAGTGCGGAACGGACCAAAAAGCATTATTTAAAACAATGAATGTGATTCAACGAAAGCAAAAATCTCAAGTGCTCCCCGCCCACACAAACGAATGTGAACTTGCAAATCAATTTGCGACGTATTTTAAAGAAAAGATAGACAAAATCAGTGATTCCTTTCCACGCACCGACATTGAACTCGACATTGCCAGTTCCTCAGATACAATATCGGATATTCCTGAATTCAACCAGTTTCGAGCAGTGACCATTAAGGATATAACAGCCCATGTAAAACGTGCACCTAATAAATACTGTCCTCAAGTCGATGCAATACCTACAAGTCTGATGAAGGAACATATAGACATATTAGCACCTACAATTGCTCTTATAGTGAACAAATCTCTCGAAATAGGACAAATGCCAACCGCGTATAAGGAGGCCATCGTCACCCCCCTCATCAAAAAAACTGATTTGGACCCCGATTTTTCGAATTTTCGACCGGTATCAAATCTGCCTTTTATTTCAAAGTTAATAGAGCGTGTCGTCTCCGAACAGATCAATGCTTATACGGATATATACGGATTAAACGAACCGCTGCAGTCAGCATTCAAGGCAAAACACTCTACTGAAACCGCTCTTGTTAAAGTCCAAAATGACATTTTACGTGCTATTGATGACCAGAAGGTAGTTCTTTTAGCACTTTTAGATCTGAGTGCCGCTTTTGACACTTGCAATCACCATATACTATTGACACGACTCAAACGGGAATTCCATATCACGGACACTGCACTTGAGTGGTTTAAATCCTATCTATCGGAAAGGCGACAGAGAGTAAAAATCAACGATTCCCTATCGGATCCAGTGCGCTTAGAGACGGGCTTCCCCCAGGGGTCCGGATGGGGACCCCAAGCCTATAGCAAATACGTTGGACCTCTCGGCGATTTGCTCCGCTTAATAGAGATACTGTTTCACCTTTTTGCCGACGATACGCAATTATTCACAGCCCTTAATCCAAATGACGTTCAGTCCCAGTCATTGTCATTTTCATTCATGGAAGGAGCTATTGACAAAGTCAGTGAATGGATGACTAAAAACAAACTAAAACTCAATCAATCGAAGACTGAGTTTATGATTCTCGGTACGAAAAATCAAGTCAAAAAGGTCCATCATAACAGCCTACAAGTCGGTGGCGAAGCGATAAAGGCAAAACCATCGGTTAGAAACCTCGGAGCGCATTTTGATATCGAGATGAAGATGGTTACTCATGTTAACCACATACTCAAATCGGGATATTTTCATCTCCGACAAATTAGTGTAATCCGGAAATATCTTAGCCTTGAGGCTACAAAAACCCTGGTTCATGCCTCCATCCTTTCACGGGTCGACTACGCCAATGCACTACTATATGGCATCCCAGAGACACAAATAAATCGTCTTCAGCGGTTACAAAACAGGGCGGCAAGGCTTATTACCAAGGACAATTATCAAGTCGAGTCTAGATCTATCCTTCAAAAACTCCATTGGCTACCAATACGGGCTAGAATAAAGTACAAAGTGCTTTTATTAACATATAAAGCGCTTAATAATCTTGCCCCGGCTTACATCAGAGACATGGTTGCTGTCCAAGACTCAAAGAGACACACACGGCAGTCAAATTCCGGTGTTCGACTTTTTGAACCACGATCGAAACTAAAATTCGGTGGCGATAGGGCGTTTAGTGTGTGCGCTCCTCGTTTATGGAACTTGCTCCCTAGCTCGCTGAGATGTGCCACTGACATTAAAGTTTTCAAAAAACAACTGAAAACTTATCTTTTTAAAGAATTTTTATTGTAAAATGCAGTATTAATTATCATTTTAGTCATTTAGATCAGTATTATATCATTATTTGTACCAGTATTATCCTAGACTCTTTTTAGAATCTATATGTATTTCATACTTGCACGTTATTCATTTGTAATGTACTTTAACTAATATACATGCTCTATAGTATTATATGTTATGCGCAAAGAACATGTACATGACACATGCGCTATATAAGAATCGCTAAATAAATGTTCCTACCTAGGATTTCTGTTGATGAAATTTGGATTGACTTGATCATTCTCGGATAGCGGGACCGAGAACGTGTTGTTTGTAGAATTTGATGACGAGCAGCATCGAACGCAATGCCCTCTGGCATCTGTCAACATATACATGTACTTTCAATATTTACATGGATATAAATAGCTCAGAAAAGGCTAGTAAGTTAAACACACGTAAGCGCAAATTGAGTATTACGAATAGCTTCCAAAATTGTCGATGTTTTTTTTTTAATCCTAAAACCCAATTGAAGCCACAGAACACTTAGCCAACTTGTCTGAAAAGAGCCTTCAGTTAGTCTGACTAAAATGTTGCTCTATGGGAATGTGGCTTCAAAAGATATTGAAACTTATCTATAGTGTTTTTGTTAACGCCTGAAAGAACAAGGAAGTATTTGTGAAACACAAAAAGGTCCCAACCGCCCCGATTCGAAGGGATATTGACTATCTCGTATATGCCCATGTTTTAGAAAATCACAATTTTTGGGCATTTTCGGCCAACTTCCGGTGGCCGAAAGTGTCAAAATACACATCTACACACCAAGACCTTTTATTTGAACCTGTTCACATATCTCTATAACCATAAGTTACAAAGATACAGCCTGGAAAAGCTGGTGTTTCGCTGAAAAATCGATGTTTTAGGATTTTTCGACCATATTCGGCCAACTTTCGAATTCAACTTCAGGGTTCGACATAAGCACTCGCCAACTCGCCATGGCGAGTGGAATTTTCATTTGGCGAGTACGACCTGAAAGTCACTCGCCAAAAAGGTGAGTTTGAAATGTGTGCAGAACAATTTTGGCGAGTACGAAATAAAGTTACTCGCCAAATTAAAATATGTACTTATATATTTATAACTATCATTCATGTTTCAAATATCGTAAACATCTACAAATATCGATGAAAATTTCGCTCGCACCTCAGCGCTCGCAATATAAATATAAATATTGCGACGTTTAATAAGAATCTATACTAAACGATATTAAAACTTTGTCAAACTGGGTCAATATACAAGATAGATTCGCACAATTTAACCAAACTTTGAATAGTTCTAGTTGTGATTGACACATAATTAAACGTTTATAACGTTAAATCTTACAAAGTCTTTTAATATTTCGTTTTTGCTATCAAAACATATGTAAGGGGTGTGATTTAAGCCATACTTGTCCGACTGGTTGTAAACCGCCAGGTGAGTAGAAAAATCTACTTAATTTTAATTTTCCTCCCTGCCTTTTCTTTACCCTCATTTTGGCGACACGTGTCTTGTATAATTAAACCATGATTTTATTTTGTTTTAAATTTTCGACGCTCGCACCTGGTCGCAGTTTAAGTATATAATATATTGATCGCCCATAATCAGGGTGACCATTTTTTCCCTGACTTTTCCCTGATTCAAAATTGCTTCTGGCCCAATTCAAACGGGTACTTGTAATAAACCATAGTTTTATTAAGTAAATATCCTAGCGCTGAAGGCGCCATCCAACATTTTAAAGCAACTCTGTTAGTATGCGAGCGATTTTTTTTTCGGGAAATCTTAAAAAATAACAAAAAATACTATAACGAAATTTCCTGATTTTTTCCCCTGATTTATAATGAAATTCCCTGATTTTTCCCTGATTTTCTCCAAAAAGGTCGATTTTCCCTGACTTTCCCTGATTTGAAAACGGGACTTTGAAATTC
>LQRL01152844.1:10908-23205 GCA_001703475.1 Hydroides elegans
CATTGACAACCTAATCAATATCTTGTAATTTTTACCAGCCGATAATTAACTTCATGTTATATGTTACATTATGGTATACTTTTTGTGTTTGTTTATAGCCTCTAAAACATAGTTATGCGAGTAACAAAATATTTTATAAAAACCCGACCAAAAATATAATCTGCTCCGTTTTCGTAAACGAAAAAGATAGCAGATAACTATTTGTAACAAAAGTGTAAATGCAATAAAAGCCAATTTGCTTGTAAATGGCTCTTCTATAATAAATGAATATATTTGGATTAACATATTGTAGTTCCTTATGCCTTTATGATCATATCCGTGGTGATCTGACGCCATTTCTTTCACTAAAACCTTTTGTTCATCTTCATTACAGGGTTATCACAGGTAGGGCGGCCAAAGATGAAATTCCTAACCGTGCAGCCAAGCGGAACCAACTGTAACTTGACGCGAATAACTGCGACGCCACGTCGACGCGGTGTATAAAAAGACGGTAAAAAACTATCTTAGCATACAGGTATGGTGGTTTTCATTTTATTATAATTTGTGTCTCAATTCAATAGTTGTTGGAAAAAACTAGGTATAATAGTGATTGATAACAATAGTTTAAGAGTAAAATTTAACGTAAAAATTCAATTCAGTAACTTTATTCCAAATTGATAAAAACGTATTTAATTGAATAAATGCTTGATTTCAATGGTAAACAAAATATTTACGGAATTAAGTTGTAATTAAAATCATATTATCCATCACGAGGTGGTAAAAAAGTATTTCTCCTCAATAACTGATTAAAACAAGTGATTGGATTTTTTTTAAGCTTGATAATTGTTTTTCGAGAAAACATAACTGAAAGCTTGTTGCTTCAAATTTTCATGTTAAGTTCGTTAAGGTCAAGATGTCATAGTTTAAATATACGAAACCAAAAGTCATGATGGGCAAAAGTCACCACCACCAGCCGTATAAATGAAAAGCCCGCGATTTCAAAACTTTATCATTGATTAATACGTAAGAAAAAGTTTTATTTCTATTTTTGAACTTCGTAGAAAATTTGGGCGCTATATACCTTTAATTGAAATTACGGCATAAAATATCATTTTTATTTACTATTTGAAAAAAGAATGCGTTTCAAACTATCGCGGGTTTTCACCCTATCTGAAAATATCACGTGACTGCTACCCCACGTGGTTTTTGCCCGCCAGTTTTGTATTATTGTCAAATGCTATTTTAAGAAATAATTTAAAAAGTAATATATAGTGCATGTCTAAAATGTGAACATATTTTGTTAAAATATAACTTTGCTCAATTATTTTAAAATAAATTGTATTCCAATTATTTTACTGACCAAGTATAATAGTAGTCTAATTTCACACAACATCGTCTAAATGGGTTTCTCACACTTATTCGT
The DNA here is from genome assembly GCA_001703475.1 of Hydroides elegans. Lineage (NCBI taxonomy): Eukaryota > Metazoa > Annelida > Polychaeta > Sabellida > Serpulidae > Hydroides > Hydroides elegans. The sequence continues at coordinate 12,311 of LQRL01152844.1, forward strand.
TAATTTATGCTTTTGAAAATTATTATTATATGAGTAAACAGCGTTTGTAACAGAAAAGATTTTGCAATGAACCCAATTTGTGTGTAAATAGCTCGTCTCTGATAAATAAATTACATCTAAAAAGTAAGAAATATAATTCGATTAAACATTTTGTAGTTCCCAATTGCTTCATGACCTTTTTTGTGTTGATATCACACGATTTCTTTCACTAAAACGTTTTGTTCATCTTCATTGTAGGTTTAACTTACAGGTAGAGCGGCCAAAGATGAAATTCCTGACCGTGCAGCCTAGCTGTGACGCGAATAACCGACGCCACGTCGACGCGGTGTAAAACCAGACGGTAAAAAAAACTATCTTGGCATGCAGGTATGGTGGTTTCCATTTTATGTTGATTTGCTAGGTCTAAATTCGATAGTTATTGCAAACAACTAAGTAATAATAGTGGATAACAATAATTTAAGAGTATGTCTTTAAAATTAAATTCATTAGCTATAAGTCAAATTGATATAAACGTATTCAATTAAAGAATCTCTAGACTTCAATGGTATTCAAATGTATTGCAGAATTAATTAAGTTGTAATTTAAATCATATTGTCCATCACGAGGTGGTAAATAAGTATTTCTCCTCAATAACTGATGATAACAAATGATTAAATCGTTTTCTTTTTAACTTGAAAATAATGTTTTTCGAAAAAAATGTAACCTAAAGTTCTTTGCCACAAAATTGCATTTTTTAGTTCGTTAAGGTCAAGATATTCATAGTTTTAATATACGAAAGCAAAAACCATGTTGGGTAAAAGCCACCTCCACCGGCCGTATAAATCAAAGCCCGCGATTTCAAAAACTTATCAATTCATTTTGGTTAAAACGTACGAAATAGTTTTACTTCTAATTAGGGCGTTTAGAATACCTCAATATCAATATTGCTTATTGCAAATAATGGAAAACATATCATAACTGATAGCTATCATATCAAAAAGTGTCTTGTAAATTTAAAGCACGAAATTGGTTAATTTGCTCATATGAAAAGACCACTAATTGAAAGACGCACGATTGAAACTTCAAAGCATATCTATTTTCATATTTATCTAAAATATATTAAAAAGAAAATGTGTTTCAAACTATCGCGGGCTGTAGCCCTATCTGAAATAACCACGTGACAGCTGCCCACGTGGTTTTTGCCCGCCATTTTATGTATGACTGTCAAATGCTATTTTTTACTGATTTTTCTATTTTCGCCTTTCGTAATTTCTAAAAAGAACATGTGAAGTTTGTATTTGACTATTATTAAATCATTTTGCAAGGTGTTTCCTATTTTAATATAACAATGAATATTTACAATGCGAGTATCGTCATGTTCATGGTCCTGTGGCTAATTTTCCTTTTAAAAAAACAACACAATTGCGTCGTCTAAATAGGGTTCTCACATAAATTCGTCAATTTATATTTCAAATCATAATTAACTTTTAAAAACTGTTTGTAACAAAAGTGCATATGTAATAAAGCCAATTTGTATGTAAATGGCTCTTCTCTAATAAATAGATAACATCTCAAAAAGCAAGCAATATAATTCGAGTAAACATTTTGTAGTCCCCGACTCCTTTATGATCCTGTCCGGGGTGATATGACGCCATTTCTATCACTAAAACCTTTAGCTCATCTTCATTGTAGGCTTAATACAGGTAGAGCGGCCAAAGATGAAATTCCTGACCGTACAGCCAAGCGGAACCAACTGTGACGCGACGCGAATAACTGCGACGTCACATCGACGCGGTGTTAAACAAGACGGTAAAAACCTATCTTGGAATGCAGGTATGGTGGTTTTCATTTAAATTTAATTTGGTTTGTCTAAATCCGATAGTTGTTGCAAAAAAAAACAATAGTGTTGGATAACAATAATTTAAAGAGTAAAATTTAATTCATTAACTATATAGATAAAAACAGTAATATGTAAGTGAAGAGGATAAAGATTTTGATTACTAAATTCATCATCCATCACTCATATCTAATTAAAGAAATGCTGAAATTCAATGGTTATCAAATGTATTAAGGAATCATGTTGTAATTTAAATCATATTATCCATCACGTCGTGGTAAATAAGTATTTCTCTTCAATAACTAATGATAACAAGTGATTAAGTTACTTTTTTGGAGCTTGATAACTATTTTTCGGGAAAAATGTAACTGAAAGTTCTTCGCTTCAAAACCATTTTAAGTTCGTTAAGGTCAAGATAAAGTCATAGTTTTAATATACGAAAGCAAAAACCATGTTGGGTAAAAGCCACCACCACCAGCCGTATCAATTAAAAGCCCCCGATGTAAATAGAAAACGACTGCTTATAAATCTATTTTGGTTAATACGAGATTATAAGTTCCATTTCTATTTTGAAAGTGTACAAAAAAAGATAGACTTTCAATATCCGTATTGCTTATTGCAATTAAGGCAAATGAATCATTACCGATCGCTACCATATCAATATTAAAAAAAAAGAATGTCTTTCAAATTATTGCGGGCTTTCACCCTAGCTAAAAATATCATGTGTCTGCTGTCCCACATGGTTTTTGCCCCACGTGGTTTTTGCCCGCCTGTTTTTGTATGATTGTCAATTGCTATTAAAGATACAATAAAAAGTAATACATATTGCATATCTGAATGTGAACATATTTTGATAAAATATAACTTGACTGGTTTGCTCAATTATTTTTAAAAGAACGTTTTTCCAAGTATAATAGTAGTCTTATTTCACACTGCATCGACAAGGGAGTGTTTAACAATGCTAGCCTTTTTATGACATTTTCGACGTCATTTAATAATGTTTATGTTAAAACTATTGCAAAGTATATTTTACGATGTCTTCAGAATAGACTTTTATTTAGTATTTTTAACAACGTTTCAGAATCATGAAAAATACAAATTGTGACTTTTACTGTTTGATCTATGATAGTTGTAAGGCCAAATGGGTAAATTTAGTAAATTGTACCAGATTGTGTTTTTATTGCGTCATTCGTCATTAAGTTTCTCCCTCTTATTCGTAAATATGTTTGAACAATTATTAAATGAAAAAAAAAAACATTTGTAACAAAAGTACATAAGACATAAGTAAAAAGCCCAATATGTAAGAAAATGGCTGTTCTCTTATAAATGAATTTGATATAAATAGTAAGAAATATAGTTCGATTAAATATTGTAGTCCCTTATGGCTTTTTGCTCCTGTCCGAGGTGATAAGACGCCATTTTCTTTCACTAAAACGATTTGTTCATCTTCATTGCAGCTTTATATTACAGGTAGAGCGCCCCCAGATGAAACCCCTGACCTTTCGGCCAAGCGGCGACGCGTTTATGCAACAGCGACGCGACACGAATGCCCGCGAGGCCACGTCGAAGCGATGTAAAACAAGATGGACGTCGGGTAAAATTCGATCTCGGAATACAGGTACGGTGGTTTTCTTTATAATTATGCATTTTTAGAAGTCTGGATATTGTTATTGCGATCTCATATGAATTTTTGTTAGCATAATTCAAGTGAAGAGTGAAGGGCTTTTAATAGATATTTTAGATTTATTTTAGATTTATTTGCCATCATTCATAATGATATATTGAATTGATTAAAGAAGTGCTAGAGTTAAATGGTACTTATATAAATTTCAGAATTACAATTATATTAAATCAGTTCTATATTACGTTTTTTTTAGCAAAATCCGGTGATTTAAAAACATAATATTTATAACTTATTCAGAACTATGAAAGGCTTGTTTTTACATATATGTGTTCATAATTTGCTTTACTTGTAATTTCCCATATATGATATTGGTTAATATATCTTTCCATGAGCTTTGAGGTCAAGATATAGTTATAGTTAAGTCAATACGAAATTTATATTTTAAAATCGTGCAAAAAAGAGCGCTATAGAACTTTAATATCAGTATTGCTTGATGCAATTACGGCAACAATTGATCGCTACCATATCAAAGGGTGTCTTATAAGAGCATGTCATAATCAGCTAAACTGTTCATATGAAAAAAAAACATTAATTAAAGGAAAAACGGTTACAAACGTATTTATTTGCATATTAATCTTTAATTAAAAAATGTTTCGAACTATCGCGGGTTTTCGCCCTATTTGAAAATATCACGTAACTGCTACCCTACGTGGTTTTTGCCAGCCAGTTTTTGTACGATGATATTTTACCGATTTTTGCTCGTTTCGCCTTTCGTAATTGAAAAAAAGAAAATGTGAAGTTCGTTATATGTATTAGACTACTATTAAACCATGTTTTACAATGCTTTCTTATATAAATATAACTATGAGTATTGGCAATGCGATCATCCCCGTATTCATGGTTGTGTGGCTAATTTCCCTTTTTAAAAACAGCACAATTCAGCCGTCTAAAAAGGCTTCTCACACAAATACGTAAACTTATGTTGTAAACTATTATTAAATGAAAAAAAAACCTTTTTGTAACAAAAGTGCATATGCAATTAAGACAATTTGTATGCAAATTTCTCTTCTATAATAGATAAATTACATCTAAAAAGTAAGAAATATAATTTGATAAAACATGTTGTTTCCCCGATTCCTTTATGACCATTTTTGTGTTGATATCACACCATTTCTTTCACTAAAACGTATTTTTCATCTTCATTGCAGGATTATCACAGGAAGAACGGCCAAAGATGAAATTCCTGACCGTGCAGCCAAGCGGAACCAACTGTGACGCGACGCGAATAACTGCGACGCCACGTCGACGCGGTGTAAAACAACACGGTAAAAAAACTATATTGGCATGCAGGTATGGTGGATTTCATTTTATTTTAATTTGCTATGTCTAAATTCTATACTTATCGCAAACAACTAAGTAATAATAGTGGATAACAATAATTTAAGAGTATGTCTTTAAAATTAAATTCATTAGCTATAAGTCAAATTGATATAAACGTATTCAATTAAAGAATCGCTAGACTTCAATGGTATTCAAATGTATTGCAGAATTAATTAAGTTGTAATTTAAATCATATTGTCCATCACGAGGTGGTAAATAAGTATTTCTCCTCAATTACTGATGATAACAAATGATCGTTTTCTTTTTAACTTGAAAATAATGTTTTTCGAAAAAATGTAACCTAAAGTTTTTTGCCACAAAATTGCATTTTTAGTTCGTTAAGGTCAAGATATTCATAGTTTTAATATACGAAAGCAAAAACCATGTTGGGTAAAAGCCACCCCCACCGGCCGTATAAACCAAAAGCCCGCGATTTCAAAAACTTATTAATTCATTTTGGTTAAAACGTACGAAATAGTTTTATTTCTAATTAGGGCGTTTAGAATACCTTCAATATCAATATTGCTTATTGCAAATAATGGAAAACATGTCATAACTGATAGCTATCATATCAAAAAGTGTCTTGTAAATTTAAAGCACGAAATTGGTTAATTTGCTCATATGAAAAGACCACTAATTGAAAGACGCACGATTGAAACTTCAAAGCATATCTATTTTCATATTTATCTAAAATATATTAAATAGAAAATGTGTTTCAAACTATCGCGGGCTTAGCCCCATCTGAAATAACCACGTGACAGCTGCCCCAAGTGGTTTTTGCCCGCCATTTTATGTATGACTGTCAAATGCTATTTTTTACTGATTTTTCTATTTTCGCCTTTCCTAATTTCTAAAGAGAACATGTGAAGTTTGTATTTGACTGTTATTAAATCATTTTGCAAGGTGTTTCCTATTTTGATATAACAATGAATATTTACAATGCGAGTATCGTCATGTTCATGGTCCTGTGGCTAATTTTCCTTTAAAAAAAAAAACAACACAATTGCGTCGTCTAAATAGGGTTCTCACATAAATTCGTCAATTTATATTTCAAATCATAATTAACTTTTAAAAACTATTTGTAACAAAAGTGCATATGTAATAAAGCCAATTTGTATGTAAATGGCTCTTCTCTAATAAATAGATAACATCTCAAAAAGCAAGCAATATAATTCGAATAAACATTTTGTAGTCCCCGACTCCTTTATGATCCCGTCGGGGGTGATATGACGCCATTTCTTTCACTAAAACCATTTGTTCGTCTTCATTGCAGGATTATTACAGATAGAGCGGCCCCAGATGAAAACCCTGACTGTGCAGCCAAGCGGAACCAACTGTGACGCGACGCAAATAACTGTGTCGCCACGTCGACGCGGTGTAAAACAACACGGTAAAAATCTATCTTGTCATGCAGGTATGGTGGTTTTCATTTTATTTTAATTTGTTGTCTAAATTCTATAGTTGTTGAAAAAAATAATAGTGCTGGATAACGATTACTTAAAGAGTAAAAAATAAAATAAAAATAAATTCATTAGCTTTAAGTTAAATTGATAAAAGCGTATTTAATTAAAGAAATGCTGGATTTCAATGGTAATCAAAAGTATGACGGAATTGAGTTGTAATTTAAATCGTATTATCCATCACGAGGTGGTCAATAAGTATTTCTCCTCAATTACTGATAACAAGTGATTTAATTGTTTTTGGACCTTTGATAATTGTTTTTGAGAAAATATAACTGAAAGCTCTTTACTTCAAATTTTCATCTTAAGTTCGTTAAGGTCAAGATGTCATAATTTTAATATACGAAAGCCATCACCACCAGCCGTATAAATCAAAAGCCCGCGATTTCAAAAGTTATCATTGATTAATACGTAAGAAATAGTTCTATTTCTATTTTTGAAATTGTACAAAATTAGGGCGCTATATACTTTCAATTGCAATTACTGCATAAAATATCATTTCTATTTACTATACTGAAAAAAAGAATGCGTTTCAAACTTTCGCGGGCTTTCGGTCCCTATCTGAGAATATCCCGTGACTGCTACCCATCGTGTTTTTGCCAGCAAATTTTTATGTATGATTGTCAAATGCTATTAATGTAAAACATTGCTAATCTTAAATGTGAACATAGTTTGATAAAATATTACTTGACAGGTTTGCTCAATTATTTTTAATGAACTTTTATTCCAGTTATTTTGTTGACAAAGTTTAATAGGATATTCTTTAATTTATGCTTTGAATAAATTTTGAATAAAAAAAACGTTGCAACAAAAGTGCATATGCAATAAAGCCAAATTGCATGTAAATGGCTCTTCTCTAAATATCACATCTAAAAAGTAAGAAATACAATTCGATTAAATATGTAAGTCCCTGATACCTTTATCACCATGTCTGTGTTGATATCACGCCATTTCTTTCATTAAAACGATTTCTTCATCTTCATTGCAGGTTTGCCACAGGGCCCTGACCGTGCGGCCAAGCGGGTTACCATCGGGATATCGGCCAAGCGGTATTTGTAACATGTCGCCTAGATGTCGCCTAGCAAATCTTGTGTAAGTCCATTTTGCGGTGCTGCTTTTATGCGACGTCGAAGCGGTGAAAATCAAGGCGGTCTTCGGTAAAAATCGATCTCGGAATACAGGTATGGTGGTTTTCTTTTTGATTTGCAATGTCTAAATTCGATAGTTGTTGCCAAAAAAAAACTAACATATAAAGTTAGATAACAATAATCTAAGGGTTAGGTTTTTCATTTGTAATTTATTAGCTATTATTCATATTGATATTAAATAGTTTAACTAAAGAAATACTTGCAATGGTAATTTATTAGAAAATCTTTATTTCAAATCATGACTAAAATCATGTGCTTAAATTCCACAATGTTTTCACCCTATCTGAATAAATCACGTGACTTCTGCTCTACCTGGATTTTGCTTTTGCTCAAGATTTGGTTTGATTATCAAAATAAATGTTGTTATTCAACCAATTAGGAACAGTTTTTTGCTCTATTCAGCATTCGAAATGTAAAATAATGAAGTTCACAATTCTTGAATGTGACTAATTTTAAGCGATATTTTGTCAGTTAATTCCTATTTAAATAATTGATAAATGAAAAAAAAATATTTGCAATAAAAGTGCGTAAGCAATAAAGCCAATTTGTATGCAAATGGCTCTTTTGTAATAAATAAATTACATCTAAAAAGTGAGAAATATATATATCGATTGAATATTTTGTAGACCCTGATTCCTTTATGCTCCTGTTGGGGTAATATGTCGCCATTTCTTTCACTAAAACTATTTGTACATCTTCGTTGCAGGTTTATTACAGGTGGTGCGGTCTCAGATGAAATCCCTGATTGTGCGGCCAAGCGGAACCAGCTAGAAGTCGACCAACAACCAGCAAACTTGTTGGCTAGCTGGAATTTTCAGTTGATTCCACCTGGAATCTCGTGTAAGTGAATTTTTGGCGCTGCTTTAGTGCAGCGACGCGATGCGAAAAACTGCGACGCCACGTCGAGGCGACCTAAACAAGATGTTAGGCGATGGAAAGTGAATCTGTGCATGTAGGTATGGTGGTTTTCTTTATAATCTTTGCCATCTTAGAGGTTTTTCTTTGTTTGATAGTATGATTAAGAGTAAGAGTATAGGGCTTTTAATTAATTTGCTATCATCCATATTTATATAAAATAATTCAATTAAAGATGGGTTCATGTTGAATGGTAATCAAATGTACCATGGAATTAAGTTTAAATCTAAATCATATTTTCTATCACGAATTATTTTGGCAATAAATGGTAAAAACAGGTGATTAAGTCTTAATTTAGAATTTGATTATTGCTTTTAAGGGGAAATTGTAATTAACTGAAAGATTTACTTTTGTATGTGAGCATAATTTACTTCGTTAGCAATATCCATGAATATTTAATATTTGTAAAGAAAAATTCATAGTTTTAATTTGGTTAATTATTTAACATTGGTTACATTAGTTATAGCTCTAAAATGCGAAGGCAAAACCCCCATTGGGCAAAAGCCCCCACCACCAGCCGTATAATTTAAACGCCCCCGATCTTAAAAAAAAATATTTTAGTTAATATAGTTTCATTTCTATTTTGAAATTGCATAAAAAGTGCGCTATATAGACCTTCAGAATCAGTTTTGCTTATTGCATTTACGGTAAAAAATATCATTTATATTTACTTTACTGAAAAAAAAGAATGTTCTTTAAACCATCGCGGGCATTCACCCTAGGTAAAATTATCAAGTGACTGCTGCCCATATGGCTTTTGCCCCACGTGGTTTTTGCCCGTCAGTTTTTGTATAATTGTCAAATTCTATTTAAAATACAATGTACAATAAAAAGTAATGTATATTGCATATCTAAAATGTGAAAATAATTCGATAAAATATAACTTTGCTCAGTGATTTGTAAATGAACTTTCCAATTGTTTTGCTGACCAATCATAATAAAAGTCTAATTTCACACTAAATCTATAAGGACTTTGTTTACAATACTATCCTTATTTTGACATTTTCCAATTGAAACGTTTCGACGTCATTTAACTATGTTGATTTTAACGTAAGTGTATGTAAATGGCTCTTCTCTTATAAAGAAATCACATATTAATAGTAAGAAATATAATTCGATTAAACTTTTTTTGTAGTCCCTGATTCCTTTAATGACCCTCTATGTGGTGATATGACGCCATTTCTATAACTAAAACGTTTTGCTTATCTTCATTGCAGGATTATCACAGATAGAGCGGCTCTAGATGAAATCCCTGACCTTGCGCTCAAGTGGAACCAGCGAAATGTCGACCAGAAACCAGCAAACGTGATGACACGCTGGAATAAGTTCTTGTAAGTCTCTTTTGCGGCGCCACGTTTAAGCAACTGCGATGCGACGCGAATATATACGACGCGACTTCGACACGACGTAAACCACGATGTTCGCCTATAGAAAGTGGAACTTGGCATGCAGGTATGGTGGTTTTCTTTATAATCTATTGCTTTTATCAGACGTCTGAAAATTTTCTTTGTTGGGTAGATTGATTAAAAGTAATATTGTAGGGCTTTTGATTATCGAATAAATTTGCTTTCATTCATATTGATATAATAGTATTTGATTAAAGAAGGGCTGGTGTTAGAGGTATGTCCAGAACTCGAATATGTTCACCGGGGTTCACCAGGTTCGCTAGGTTCACCAAACACTTTTATAGAATACATATAAAAGCGTGGCGCCTGTTCGAAGTATCACCAGTGAATTGTAGCACAATACACGTTCGCTACGTTCGCTAGGTTCACCAGTGAATGGTAGCACAATACACGTTCGCTACGTTCGCTAGGTTCACCAGTGAATGGTAGCACAATACCCGTTCACTACGTTCGCAAGGTTCACCAGTGAATGGTAGCACAATACCCGTTCACTATGTTCGCTAGGTTCACCAGTGAATGGAAGTACAATAGCGGTCTATTAAACCAAATGTATTTGTATCGCCAATTTATTACTAAATGTCAAGTCTTGATTTTCACACAAGAATGATAAAATCATTTTCAAAATTATAAAGATCTGAAATATGTAGGCAATGAATATTCGAAACTCCATATGTTTATATATGGGGTGGATATGGGTAAGATATAATTAAAAAAGAATATAGCATATTCTATTATCTTTTTAAAATCCATTTTCTTTTTTCTTGTCTTCCTTCTTATTTTCCTTCGTGTTCCTTTTGTTCTACTTCTTTTCGTTGTTAAATATGTCTTTATTTATAAAATGTTATTCAAATGCACACCAACATGCAATTGCAAAGCATTTTCTGTCTTTTTCATCATGATAACATAAACATTTGATTACGGATTTGATGCAATGTGCTTAACAGATACAAACCTTTTTCTTGAATGTACCATGTACAATAGAATGTGCATTTAATAATGGGTATATGACAAGATATCAAGTTATTTCTATATAAAACACCCAAAATTCACTGTAAATATTCAATTTATTTATTGCGTCACGAATGCCAAACGCTGTGACGTAAACAAAACATGGCATTTAGCTAGGAAACGTATTGTGACGCAATA
>LQRL01152844.1:23378-39902 GCA_001703475.1 Hydroides elegans
CGAACCGGGCCACGACTCGGTTCATTGGTGAACGTAGCGAACGTAGCGAACCACAGATTTGACCAGGTTCACTGGTGAACCTAGCGAACCTAGTGAACGCCAGTGAACATTATCTAGTCCTGGACATGAATGTGGTGTTAAATGGTAATTAAACGTTAAGTGGAATTCAGTTTTAATGTAAATCATATTCTATCACGACGTAGGTTTGAGGTATTTCTTGTCAATATCTGTTTACAACAGGTGGATGAGTTTTTGATATTAAGATCTATCTTTTTCAAGGGAAAAATATAACTGAAAAAGATTTTCTTCGAAAAGAATTTCCATGGTTGTAATTTGGTTAAATTTTGAGTGTATGGATGCGTGCGTTATATATATTTTCGTAATAAAAATGTTTTTGAATATCTTCTAAAGATCTTATCGCTTCAAATTGTCTTTTAAAATCTATTCAAATGAAAAAACGATTAAGATATATTCACTAAAATACCCTATTTTAAGGTGCAAAGGCAAAATCCTCGTTAAGCTAAAGAGTGTATGAAACCCGCGACTTCAAAATTATTTAATTTGTTTGATTAATATCTATAAATTTCAAAACAAAAAAAACGCAAACTAGAAATGAAATCATTTGCAATTGCGGCAAAAATATTATTACCGATTGCTAGCTATATTTGTACATGCAAGTCTCTTCTAAACACGTATAATATCTGTTCATAGTAATATCATAGAGATATCATTAATTGGAAAATGTCTATTTTTGATAGAATACTAAATCATATGTTTCAATGTTTGCGGTGCTTTCACCCAGATTGAATAAATCACGTGCTTTCAGCTCTACCTGGATTCTGCTCTAGCTCGAGTTTTTCGTATGAATGTCAAATGAATGTTGCTATTTACCCGATTGGAACAGTTGTTTTGCCCTTTTCGGCTTTCGTAATTTTTTTGAATGTGACTATTAAGCGTTAATTTGCCAAATTTTTCCTATTTCAAATAAGTATTAAAAGAAAATAAACATTTGTAACAAAAGTGCATATGCAATAATTGCAATATGTGTGTTAATGGCTCTTTTCTAATAAATAAATTACATCTATAAAAGTAAGAATTATAATTAGATAAAACATTACATAGAAGTCCCTGATGCCTTTATGACCCTTCCTGTGTTGATATGACGTCATTTCTTTCACTACATCGATTGGTTCATCTTCATTGCAGGTTTATCACAGGGCCCCGACCGTGCGGCCAAGCGGAACCAGCGAGATGTCGACTAGCAAACGTGCTGAATACTGAAATTCTGAGTGGATTCCCCGCATGATTTAGTGTAATGCCTTTTTTCTGGCGCAGCTTTTTCTACATCTGCGACGCGACGTCGACGCGAAGTAAAAGCCGATGTATAGCCAAATCTTTGCAAACAGGTATGGTGGTTTTCTTTATGATCTTTGTTATTTTAGTAGATATTTGCTTTTTTGATAGTATGATTTAGAGTATAGTGCTTTTAATCAACGATCAATTTAATGGGCTTTCATTCATATTGATATAAGAGTATTTAATTTAAAGAAGTACTGGTTTTAAATGATATTCAAATGTTTAAGCCTTCGGAATAAGGTTGTAATTTAAATCATATTTGCTATCACAATGTAGCTTTTAAATATTAATTTGGTTAAATCTTAATTTTGAATTTGATTATTGCTTTTAAAGAGGAAATTGTAATTAATTGAAAGGTTTACTTTTATATGTGGGCATAATACTTCGTTAGCAATAACAATGTTTAATATTTGTAAAGATTAAGTCATAGTTTTAAGACGGAAGGCAATAGCCCCGTTGGGCAAAAGCAACCACTACCAGTCGTATAAATCAAAGGCCCGTGATTAAAAAGAATATCATAAATCATTCTATTTTGAAATTGTACAAAAAAGGGCGCTATAGACCTTCAATATTAGTATTGCTGTACACAATTACGGCAAATATCATTACCTGTTTATATTTGTCTATATGGAGACCATTTATTGAAAGACACACAATTTAAATCGTATTTATTTGCATATTTATATTTATATATTACAAAAAGAATGCGTTTTTAACTATCGTGGACTTTCAACCAAACTGAAATTATAACGTGACGCTGCCCAACATGGTTTTTGCCCGCCAGTATTTTTATGATTATCAAATGCTATTAAAATACAATAAAAAATTAATGTACATTGCATATCTACTAAGTGAACATATTTGATAAAATATAATTTGACTGGTTTACTCAATTATTGTTAAATGAACTGTTATATGTTTATATTATACGTTTATATAGGTTTCTAACACTAATTGGTTAATTTATGCTTTAAATAATAATGAAAAACAACTATTTAAAACAAAAGTAGCTAAGCAATAAAGCCAATTTGTATTCAAATGGCGCTTCTCTTATAAATTAATTACATCTAAAAAGTAAGAAATATAATATGATTAAACATTTAGTAGTCACTGTTTCCTTAGGATACTTTGTGATATGACGCCATTTCTTTCACTAAAACCAATAGTTCATCTTCATTGCAGGTTAACCACAGGGCCCTGACCGTGCGGCCAAGCGGAAACATCGGGTTATCGGCGCCTTGGACACACGACCAAGCGGAACCAGTGAGATATCGCCTAGCAAACGTGATGACATGTTGGAATCATGAGTATAGATTCCACAAAAGTTTCGTGTAAGTCCATTTTGCGGCGCGACGCGAATATATGCGATGCCATGTCAACGCGACGTAAACCAAGATGTTTGCCCATGGAAAAATGATAGGTATGGTGGTTTTCTTTATGATCAATTGCTATTTTATTTATTGCATAGTATGATCAAACGTAAAGAAGAGTAAAAAGTATTTAATTTTATTTAAGTGCTGGAGTTAAATGGTAATCAAATTTTCAACTTAAAATCATATTTTCGATCTCAAGGTAGCTTATAATTATCCATTTGGCCATTACTGGTGGACATGTAATTAAGTTTTGAGTTGGAACCTGATTATTGCTTTAAAGAGGAAATTATAATTAATTGAAAGGGTTTTCATTTATATGCTGACATAATGTTCTTCATTTGCAATATCCATGTTTAATGTCGGTCAAGATAAAGTCATAGTTTTTAAGATGCGAAGGCAAAAAATCCGTCGGGCAAAAGCCACCCACCAGCCCTATAAATCAAAAGCCCCAGGACTTAAAAAAAACGTTTATTTTGGTTGATTCGAAATGGTTTCATATCTATTTTGAAATTGCATAAAAATGGCGCTATATAGATCTTCAATATCTGTATTGTTTGTTGCAATTACGGCAAAAAATGTTTCTTTACTGTACTGAAAACAAGAATGTGTTTCAAACTATCGCGGGCTTTCACCCTGGCTAAAACTAACGTGACTGCTACCCCGCGTGGTTTTTTGCCCGCCAGTTTTTGCATGATTGTCAAATGCTATTTTACCGATTTTGCTCGCTTCGCCTTTTGTAACTAAAAAATGTAAAGTTGTGTTTGACTGTAAAGTTGTGTTTGACTGTTATAAAATTATTTTGCAAGGTATTTCCTATTTCAAAATATTTGAAGTAAATGAATAATTACAATTCAAGTATCACCATGTTCATGGTCATGTGGCTTATTTCCCTTTTAAAAACAATATCCGTCGTCTAATGTTTTTTAACTCAAATTCGTTAATTTTCATTTAAAATAATTATTAATGAAAAACATCTATTTAAACAAAAGTGTATATGCAATAAAGTCAATTTGCAAGTAAATAGCTATTCTTAACTAAAAATCAACCTCTAAATAGTAAGAGATATTCGTTTGGACATTTTGTGGTCCCTTTCTGACTCTTTCCTGTGGTGATATGACGCCATTTCTTTCACTAAAACTATTTGTTCATCTTCTTTGCAGGTCAATTACAGGTGGAGCGTCTCCAGATGAAATCCCTGACCGTGCGGCCAAGTGGAACAATCGAGATGTCTGCCTAAGCAACCAGCAACCTCTGGAATTCTGAGTGGATTCTACAATAATTTTGTGTAAGTCCATTATAAGGCGCTGCGACGCGACGACACATCGAAGCAACGTAAACCACGAAGGTCGCCGATAGCAGGTACGGTGGGTTTCTTTATAATCTATCAATATTTAGGAGTTTTTCTTTTTTTTTTTTTGATAAAGTATGAGGCTAAGAGTATATGGCTTTTAATGAATCAATTAATTTGCTATTCATATCCATATTGATATAATATTATTTAATTAAAGAAATGCTGGAGTAATGTATTAAGATATTGAGTTTATTAGGTAGCTTATAAGTACTTCTTCACATTTACTGGCGATAACAGATGGTTAGGTCTTTATTTGCAACTTAATTATTTTTTTAGAAAACAAATAACTTGCTTGAATTGCATGTGTTCATAATTTTCTTTGCCTGTCATTAGCCATGGTAATAATGGTTTAATTATGTTAATTTGATGAATGTATATGTAATATAGATCATAATGTGGATAAAAGGTTATATATCTTCCTTTAAGCTCTTTGCTTCAAAATTTCATTCTCTGGTTAAGGTTAAGATATGCATGAAGTTATGGCTTTAAGATGCGAAGGATTTCTATTTTGAAATTGTACAAAAAGGGCGCTATAGACCTTCAATATCTGTATCAAGTAGTGTTTTGAAAAGCACGAAATGTATTCATATAAATCAACTATTTACTTAGACATTATTATTAACGATTAAACGCGTATTTGATTGCATATATAAAAAAATATACGTTATCGCGGGCTTTCCCCCTAGCTGAAATTATCATGTGACCTCTGCTCCGCGTGGTTTTTGTCCGTCAGTTTTCAAATGTATGTGTTAATTATGTGCTTCTTATGTTGATGTTAAAAATAATAGCAAAGTATATTTAACGACGTCTTCAGAAAACCTTTCATTTAGTATTTATAGAAGTTATAGAATCATGAAAAATGTATAAATTGTGACTATTACCTACTATCACACATCGCTATTTGATCTGACAGATCTTAAGCCAATTTGTATGCAAATGGCTCTTCTCTTATAAATGAATTGCATCTAAAAAGTAAGAAATATAATTCGATTAAACATTTAGTAATCCCTCTGATGCATTTATGACCATTTTTGTGTTTATATCACGCCATTTCTTTCCCTAAAACCTTTTGTTCATCTTCATTGCAGGTTTATCACAGGGCCCTGACCGTGCGGCCAAGCGGGACCATCGGGATATGGGCGCCTCGGAATGTTCGCCCAACGAAACCAGCGAGATGTCGACTTGCAAACGTGACGGAATTCGGAGTATGGATTCCACTTGGAATCTTGTGTAAGTCCATTTTGCGGCGCTGCTTTTATGCAACTGCGGCGCGACGCGAATATTTGCGACGCCACGTCGACGCCACCTAAACTACGATGTTTGCCGAAAGAAAGAAAGTGGATCTGAGCATGCAGGTATGGTGGTTTTCTTTATAATCTATTGCCATTTTTATAAGTCTGAGTATTGTAATCGCAATCTTCTGATAACATAACTTAAAAGGGATTTTAATTAATAAATGTAATGGATATCATTCATCATGATATTTAATTAAAGAAGTGCTTGAGTTCAATGATACTTATGTAAATTCGTGAATTAAAATAATATTAAATCTCTGTTCTATTACCAAATTGTTTTAGTTATTATCTTCAAAACACGTGATTAAAAAAAAACAAGATTATTTATGATTTATTTGGAACTAGATTATTGATTTAAAAATGTAATTGGTCATGGTTAATGGTTAAATGTTTAGGGGATGAATGTATGGGTAATACAGATAATATTGTGATTAAAAAAATATATGAATATCTTACCATGACGGTTTTGCTTAAGATTGCAATTAAAGTTTGTTAAAGTCCAGATTAAGTAATAGCTTTAAGATGCGAAGGCATAAACCCCGCTGGGCACTTAAAAGCACGTAATCAGTTAATATGTTCATATAAAAATACCATTTATTGAATGACAATTGATTTAATAAATGTATATGAAGCGATGTTTTGCTATGTGTTCCCTTTATTGATATAACCATGAATATTTACAATGCGATTTTTTGCCATGTTCATGGTCCTGTGGCTAATTTCCCTTTTAAAAACCACATAATTCAGTAGTCTAAATGGTTTTTAATACTCAAATGTATTTATTTTAAATCAAAAATATGAAAAAAACACTATTCAAACAAAAGTGTATATGCAATAAAGTTAATTTGTATGTAAATGGCTATTCTCTATTAAATCAATCAAGAATCAACGTCTAAAAAGTAAGATATTCGTTTAGACATTTTGTGGTCCCTTTATGACACTTTCTGTGGTGATATGATGCCATTTCTTTCACTAAAACCTTTTGTTCATCTTCATTGCAGGTAGAGCGGCCCAGATGAAATCCATGACCGCACGGCCAAGCGGAACAAGCCAGATGTCAACCAGCAACCAACAAACGTGATGGCATTGTGGAATTTTTATGCAACTATGACGAGACGCGTCAATAACTGCGACGCCACGTCGACGCGGTGTAAAAAAAACGGTCGTCGGTAAAAACAAATCTATCTCGGAACA
This sequence comes from Hydroides elegans, assembly GCA_001703475.1. Taxonomy (NCBI): domain Eukaryota; kingdom Metazoa; phylum Annelida; class Polychaeta; order Sabellida; family Serpulidae; genus Hydroides; species Hydroides elegans. The sequence continues at coordinate 29,948 of LQRL01152844.1, forward strand.
GGTATGGTGGTTTTCTTTTTAATTGAATTTGTCTTAATTCGTCTATTTTGTCTAAAAAAAAAACAAGTAATAACGTTTGATCGCAATCATATACAACTAATTTTAATGGTTATCATTCATATCGATATAAAATAATTGGCTAAAAGGATATAGCCAAATAATTTAACTAGAGCAACGCTTGCTATGCTGATCGAATGTATTGTAGATTAAGTTTTGATTTAAATCTTATAGATATTTCTTAGCATTACTCGTAAAAGGAGGTGGTTTAGTCTATAATTTGGAACTTTAAATTATTATTGTTTTATAGAGAAAATGCAATTAACTGAAATGCTTGCTTTTGTATATGGTCTTTATCTATTTAGTAATATATAATCTACATGGTTTTAATTGGGTTAAATTTCAAGTTGATGGATGTACGTTTCAAAAACTCCTTTCGTGATAAAAAGAAAATTCGATTTAATTATTCTTCCGAAGAGATTTCTGATTTTCGTTTAAAGCTTGTTTAAATCAAACAGATTTGATTTCGTTCACTTAAAACGCCATAATATGAGGCGCAAAGGCAAAATCCCCGTTGAGCAAAAGAAATTCATATTTCACAATTATTAGACATTTATATTATTTCAAATTATTTAAATGAGATTTTTTTTATTATTCAAATTGCAAAACAAGGGCTCTATAGAAATAAAATAACAGCATAACTTATTGCAATTACGGCAAACAAATTCATTACCAATTGCTATCGTATTAAAAAGTGTCTTTTATACAAACATACAATGCCAATTCAGTTCATAAATAAATAATCTAAATAAATCACGTGACTTCTGCTCTACCTGGATTTTGCTTTTACTTTTGCTCATGATGTAGTATTATTGTCAAAAGTGTGTTGCTGTTCAACCACTAATCAGAACAGTTTTTTTGCTATATTCAGCTTCCGTTATGTAAACGAATGAAGTTCACAATATTTGTATGTGACTAATTTAAAACGATATTTTGCAAGATGATTCTTATTTTTAAAAAATGTTAAATGAAAAAAAAAACTTTGTAACCAAAGTGCATTCGCATTAAAAGCCAATTTGTATGCAAACTGTTCTTATGAGTAAACTACATCTAAAAAGGTAAGAATTTTAATTCGATTAAACTTGTAGCAGTTCCTGAAGCCATTATTACCATGTTTGTGTTGATATCACGCCATTTCTTTCACTAAAACCTTTTGTTCATCTTCATTGCAGGACAATCACAGGTAGCGCGTCCCCAGATAAATCCCTGACAGTGCGGCCAAGCGGAACATGTGCGATTTCGATCAGCCACTAGCAAACGTGATGAATTCTAAGTGGATTCCACGTAGAATTTCGTGTAAGTCTATTTAGCAGTGCTGCTTTTATGCAGCTGCGACGCGACGCGACGTAAACCACGAAGGTCGCCGAAAGGAAGTGGATCTTGGCATGCAGGTATGGTGGTTTTCTTTATAATCTATTGCTATTTTTAGAAGTCTGGCGATTTTCTTTATTAAATAATATTATTGAACGTAGAGTATAGGGCTTTTAGTAATCAAATGTAATTGGTGGAATTTACTGTAGTTTTAATGTAATTCATATATCATATCACGAGGTAGCTTTTAGGTATTATTTGTCAATAACTGTAAACGACATGTGATTTAGCCTTTAATATAAGGATCGTGTTTTTAAGGGAAAAGTGTAACTGAAAAAGATTTTCTTCGTAATCAATATCTATGGTTATAATTTGGTTAAATTTTGCGAGTATGGATGCATGATTAATATATTGTGAAAAATGTAAAATATAATTTGACTGGCTTGCTTGATTATTTTTTAATTAACTTTTATTGGTTTATATCCCGGGTCTATATAGGTTTTCCACACTTATTTGCTTAAATATGTTTTAAATGATTGATAAATGAAAAATGAGTTATTTGTACATGTAGCTAAGCAGTAAATTTAATTTGTATGTAAATGGCTCTTCTCTATTATGAATAAATTACATCTAAAAAGTAAGAATTCTAATTCGATTAAACATTAAGTTGTCCATGATGCCTTTATAATAATTTTTGTGTTGATATCACGTCATTTCTTTCACTAAAACTATTTGTTCATCTTCATTGCAGGTTTATCACTGGGCCCCGACCGTGCGGCCAAGCGGAGACAATCGTGATATCGGCACCTCGGACGGCCAAGCGGAAACAGCGAGATGTCGACTAGTAAACGTGATGGCATGCTATACAAATGCGACGTGTAAAAAGGTCGTCGGTAAATATCGATCTTAGCATGCAGGTATGGTGGTTTTCTTCTTAATTTATATTTATAAATTTGCTAATAATAGTGTTTGATTGCAATCATATACAAGTGAAGAGTATAAGGTTTTGAATCAGTAAATTTATTAGCTATCACTCATATGGATATAAAAGTACTTAATTTAAGAAATGCTGAAGTTCAATTGAAATAGAATGTATTGTAATTTAACTCGTATTTTCTATCCCGAGGTAGCTTTTAAGATTTTTTTTCGCTATAAGTGGTGAAACCAGATGGTTGAGTTCTTACTTGGAATTTTATCATTGCTTGTTACAAAAAGTAATTCACTTTAACAACTTAATTTTGCATGTGCTCATAATATACTTTGTTAATAATCTCCCATAGTTAATATTGGTTAAAAGTTTAAGTGATGTAAATATGTTAAATATAGATTGTATGGTGATAAAAAGAAAATATGTTCCCATGAGCTCATTTCGAGTTTGTAAATGTCAAGATATAGTCATTGTTAAGATGCGAAGGCAAAAACCACGTTGGGCTAAAGCCACCGCAACCAGTTAAAAACTTAATGCCGTATTTAAATCAAAAGCCCGCGATATAAAAAGCTAATCATAAATTTATTTTGGTTCTTACTAAATAGTTTAATTTCTATTTTGAACTTGTAAAAAAAGGGCGTAAAAAAGATATCAGTATCGCTTATTGCAATTACGGCAAAAATATCTTCTCGTATAGATAATTACATATAAAAAGTAAGAAATATAATTCAATTTAACATGCTGTAGTCCCTGATGCCTTTATGACCGTTTATGTGTTGATTTCACGCCATTTCTTTCACTTAAACGTTTTGTTCATCTTCATTGCAGGGTTATTTCAGGTCGGTCCCAGATGAAATTCCTGACCGTGCGGCCAAGCGGAACCAGTGAGATGGCAACTTTGACGCGAAAACTGTGACGGTCGTGGGTAAAAAAAATCGATCTCAGAATACAGGTATGGTGGTTTTCTTTATAATTTAATTGGAAATGTCTAAATTCGATAGTTGTTGCAAAAATCTAGGTTCTAGCGTTTGATTGTAATCATATACTATAATTCTCAATGGGTTAAATTTTCGGGATAAAAGTTAATTTTTAAAAAAATTGGAAAGCCCATCAAGTCAATTTTTATCAAAATGCGTTCATAATGTGAGGGTGCAATATACATTTATTTTATTTTGTATTCTGCCTTGCACAAATATGTGTAACCTCTACGAAAATTATGCATTTTCGATTGGACTTAGCCTAAAAAGCCGTTAACCAAGAGCATTAATGTTTGTTTAATTATACCTTAATCTGCGAAAATTGAATTTCAAGTGCAAACATTATAATAATAATTTTTACAGTTTTAATTAAATCATAGTTTCTAGTAGCTTATAGTATTTTTGCCAATTACTGGTGATATTTATTTATTTGAAACTTTATCATTGTTTTTACGAAAATGTTAATGAACTGAAAAGGCGTGCTTTTGTATAAGGTCATAATTAACTTCGTTCGCAATATCCATGGTTATAATTGCGTTAAATTTTGAGTAGATGGATGAATATGTAATAAATGTTTCCGTAATAAATCGAAAATGTAATTGAATAACTTCTGAAGAGCCAATCTCTTTAAATTTCCATGTAACGCCTGATTAAATCACTTAAAAACCATAGTTTGATGTGCAATGAAAACTAGCATTAATGGGAAAATATATATTGTTGATAAAGTATAAAAGCAATTATTAAAATTTTCACGGTCCTTTCACCCTAACTGAATAAAACAGGTGACTTCTGCTCTTCGTGGATTTCGCACTTACTCAAATTTTGGTATGAATGTCAAATGAGTGCTGCTATTTAACCGATTGCAAACTGTTTTTTAAAGCATCGGTTTGAAGAAAATATGACGAAAAATTCACAATTAGTACATTTAACTGCTATAGACTTTATTAGTAGATTTTATGTCAAAGGTTTGCTATATTAATATCATAATTAGTTGCGATGCCTGTATAACTATGTTCTTGGTCCCGTAGTTAATTTCCGTAAAACCTTTAATTTGAACTAATTCTAGTCGACAGAAAACATATTTTCTGGTTCAACATGTGGAAAGTCTTTACATGATTAAATATTTAAAAACGTAGAAAAACGCTATATGTTTGTATTTGTATATTTAAATATTTAACAACTTTCTGTGAGAATATTAAGCATAAAATAGTTTAATTAACGTCATTAAACGTAAGAACTATATGCCTTTATATGCTCCTGTCCGGGATGATATGGCGCCATTTCTTTCACTTAAACAATTAGTTCATCTTCGTTGCAGGGATATTACAGGTCGGCCCCAGATGCAATCCCTGACCGTTCGGCCAAGCGGAACCAGCGAGATGTCGACTTTGACGCGAATAACTGAGACGCCACGTCGACGCGGTGTAAAAAAAAAGACGGTCGTCGGTAAAAACAAATCTATCTCGGAATAAAGGTATGGTGGTTTTCTTTTTAATTAAATTTGTCTCAATTCGATGGTTATATTGCAAAAAAATTAAGTAAAAGCGTTTGATCGCAATCATATACAACTGAAGTGTTTAATTTTAAATTGTATGAGCAATCATTCATATCGATATAAAATAATCTAACTAAAGAAAGGCTTGCAATGGTAATCAAATATATTGTTAAATTAAGTTTAAATTTAAATCATATTCTATCACGAGGTAGCTTATAAGTAATTCTTGGCAATAACTTGTGATAGCAGGTTGTTAAGTTATTATTTGGAACTTTAAACTATTGTTTTTATAGAAAAAAAATGTAATTAACTGAAAATACTTTCTTATGTTAATGGTCATCATTTACTTCGTTAGCAATGTACATTGTTTTAATTGGGTCAAATTCGTGAACGAATCTATGTATGTGTAAAAAATATTTTCGTAATAGAAAACAAAATGTGATTTAATCTCTAAATTTTTGTTTAAAGCCAGTTTCAATTTTAAAAAAAAAATCTGATTTCGTTCACTTAGAACGCCATTATTTGAGGTGCAAAAGCAAAATCCCTATTGAGAAAAAGAAACTACGGCAATTATTAGACATCTATATTAATTATAATTATATGAATCAATTTAATTTATTTTTCAAATTTAGAAAAGAAATAGCAGGAAATAGTGCTTATTTCAATTACGGCAAAAATATCACCATATTAATAAGTGTCTTCTATACACGCATACAATCTCATAATCTGTTCATATGATTATTAGGTATCTTTTTTTTAGATTAAAAACATTTGGTAAAATATAAAAGCATGTGCTTAAATTAATCACGTGACTTCTGCTCTATCTGGATTTTGCCCTTGCTCAAGTCGTGGTATCCGTGTCAAATGAATGTTGCTATGAAACCGATTGTAAGCAGTTTTTGCCCGTTTCGGCTTTTGTAATGTAAAAAGGGTGAAAATCAAAATATTTTCATGTGACTTCTTAATTTAATAGGTTTCTCACACTTGTTCGTTAATTTACATTTTAAATTATAATTAAATTTTGAAAAATATAATCATAACAAAAGTGCAAATGCAATAAAGTCAAATTGTATTTAAATCGCTCTTCAAATAAATAAATAAATTACATATAAACAGTAAGAAATAAAATTCGTTTAAATATATTTTAGTCCCTGATGCCTTAATGACCATTTTTTGTTGATATGACGTCATTTCTTTCACTAAAACGATTTGTTCATCTTCATTGCAGGAAGAGCGTCTCCAGATAAAGTCCGGATCGTGTGGCAAACTTGGAATCTCGGTCGTGGGTAAAATTATATCTCGGCATGCAGGTACGGTGGTTTTCTTTATAGTTTATATTTATTAATTCTAAATACGATTTTATTTGCAAAAATAAATAAGTTATAGTGTTTGATAGCAATCATATACAAGTGAGGAGCATAAAGCTTTTAATTATCAAATTTATAAGAATCGCTCATATTGATGTACAATAATTTAATTAGAGAAATGCTGGAAATAGTAATCAAATGAATTACGAAAATAATCATATTTTCTAGTAGCTTATAGTATAGATTGGAAAAAGTATGTTTTTGTATGTGGTCATAATTTACATATTGCAATTACGGCAAAATACCATTATCGGTTGCCTACCCTATTGAATAGTGTCTTCTATACTCGCGTACATTCTGTTAATCTATTCATATGATCAGTGATTATTTGTTGAATAAAAAATATATTTCTGAGGCCATATCTGAATCAATCTCTATGTGGATTTCGCTCTTGCTCACGTTTTGTATCATTTTAAAATGAGGGTTGCTATTTATTTGATTAAGAACTGTTTTAATTGCAACGATTCGAAATTCTATTAAGTAAAATATGTAGAAACAATTTATAATATGTGCATGTTACTGCTATATTTAACGATTTTATGCAAAAGGTTTAATGTATATATATCACAAATTTCCTTTATCGTTAATTTATGTCTTAATTAAATGATAATTATTAATTGGCAAAAACCACTTGTTACAAAAGTGCATATGCAATAATTATGAACAATTAATAGCTAAAAAGCCAAATTTGTATTGAAATCTCTCTTATCTAATAAACAAATTAAATCTAAAAATTAAGAACTATAATTCGAGTAAACATGGTGTAGCCCCTGATCTAGTCCCTTTCTGTCCTGATATTTCTTTCACTAAAACCTGTTGTTCATCTTCATTGTAGGTTTATCACAGGTAGAGCGTCCCATGATAAAATTCCGGACCGTGTGGCAAACTTGGAATCTCGGTAAAATTTTATCTCGGCATACAGGTATGGTGGTTTTCTTTATAGTTTATATTTAAAACGTCTAAATACGATTTTATTTGCAAAAAAAAACTGAGTAATCGTGTGTGAAAGCTATCATATAAAATTTAGAAGCATAATGCCTTTCATTTTCAAATTTAATAAGAATCGCTCATATTGATATACAATATTTTAATTAAAGAAATGCTGGAAATAGTAATCAAATGAATTACGAAATTAAGTTTCAATTTAAATCATATTTTCTAGTAGCTTATGGTATTTTGGGCAATAACTGGTGATAACGAATCATTAAATAAGCCTTTATTTGGCACTTTATCATTATTGTTAATGAAAATTTAAATTGATTGGAAAAAGAATGTTTTTGTATGTGGTCATAATTTACTTCGTTAGCAATATCCATAGTTATAATTAAGTTAAATTTTGAGTGGATGGATGTGTGCATATTTAAAAAAAAAACTTCATAAAAAGAAAAATGTGATCGAATATATATAAGAGCTAATGACGGTTCAAAATGCATTTTACACATTGTTTTAATCAAGCCGATGTAGCTCCGTTCACTTAGAAACGCCATATAGGGCAAAATCCCCGCGATTTCATTTTAGCTTTATATTTTAAAATTGCGAAACGAAGGCAATTAAGACATAAAATATCATCATTGCGTATTGCAACTACGGCAAAAATGTCTTTACTAAATGTTTTCCATATTAAAAAGTGTCTTGAATCCCCACGTACGATCTGCCAAGTCATTCATGTGATTAGAGAAATCATTTATTTGGAAATAAATATTGAACGTGTATTCGTTTGGAAAATGTACATATCTTATTAAATATCAAAGTATCGGTATAAATTATCACGGTTTTTACCCTATCTGAACAAATCACGCGACTTCTTCCCCACGTGGATTTTGCCCACAACCAGTTTTTGTATGATTATCAAATGAATGTTGCTATTTAACCGACCGAAAACCGTTTTTGGTGGTTTCGGATATCGCAATTTAAAAGTTCACAATATGTTTATATACGACTATTATAAATCTATTTTTTGCAAGATTATTACTATATTATCAAATTTATTTACAATCTGCGATTATCGCCATGTTCATAGTCCCGTCGCGAATTTCCCATTAAAACACAATAGGCTGCACGTTTCAAGTCATTTCATTATGCGCACGTTTATTTTACGATGTCTTCAAAATTCAAACCAGCTTACATATTCTATTAAAGAACGTTATAGCATCATGAAACAATTTAAATGCTGACACTAATTGTGCTCAGAGATATAAACGTTCTAAAGACAATGGTTAGACTAAATTGTTAAGAATAGCATGGGATAGGCTCTATTAAGAAACTTGCACCAGATTGTTTTTTTAGTTCCATCTTCTAAGTTTTTCACACTTATTCGTTAATTCATATTTATCAAAATGATTAAATAAAAAAAAACTATATATTCGTAACAAAATTGCATATTCAATAAAAACCAACCTGTATATAAATTGCCTCTTATAAATTAATTAAAAATCAAAGTCTAAAAAGTAAGAAATGTAATTCGTTTACATATTGTTGACCCTAATACGCCTCTGCCCCTATTTTGGGCGATATTATTTCATTTCTTTCACTGATAAGTTTTGTTCATCTTCGTTGCAGGGTAATTACAGGTGGGCCCCAGATGAAATCCCTGACCGTGCGGCCAAGCTGAACCGTCGGGATATCGGCGCCTCAGACCGTACGGCCAAGCGGAATCAGCGAGATGTCGACCAACAACCAGCAAATGATACCAGCCTTTAATAGTCCAAAGCTCGGTCTATTTTTGGCCGTAAGTAAAGAACACACATGGTAAGTTGGTTTAATTTTATTTACCCGGTTCTCGCCCATTCCCGGTCTCTTCCCCTTCCCCATCCCTTCCCGGGTGGCCACCCGTTCCCTCCCTCCCCCTCTATTCCCATTTCTTTTTTTTTTTTCTTTTTTTTCTTTTTTTTATGTATTCTTACCGCATTTTTTGACTGTCACTAATCTCTGCTCTACTCATTTCAGGGGGATTTCAGGTGGAGCGACCAGGTTGCAGGACGAAGATAGCAGGGCCCGGGAGGACTTCTTCAAGGTAGTAAAATATTGTCCCCTTGTCCATATTAAAATCCAAATTAAATGTGAATTTCTAATTAGAAACAAAAATGCTATTGATATTATTGATAATAACACAATTAATAAATCATAGGTATATTCTCGTAGAAACAAAATGCTATAAAATTTACACTTTTGTATCCATGTTTAATTGCTATCGACACTTTCTAAACAATTTGATTTGTATTTCTCAGATCGTGCAGCCAAGCGGAACAACGGAACGACAAGGAGGAAGATAGCAGGGCCCGGGAGCCCTTCTTCAAGGTAGTTATCTATGTTCCCCTTGTCTATATAACAATCGAAATGGCTTGCGATTATTTGGAAATGATATTGAAAATGTTAACAATAATGTAATAATGAAATGATAAGTGACTATATTCTCGTAAAAAAAATTGCACTTTTATAACAATGTATACTTGCTATCGACACGTGCTTAATCATTTATTTTTTTTGCAGATCGTGCTGCCAAGCGGAACTACGGAGATGTCGACCCCCGACCGTGCGGCCAAGCGGAACGAGAGGGATGTCAACCGCCCGACGGGCCAAGTCATCGAGAGACAGGAACAGGGTTCTGTCTATTCTGGGTCGTAAGTAAACGATCCTTTAGGTAAGTTACTCTGTTTCTTTCGTTTTCGTTTCGGTCCGCCCCTCACCCTCCCCCCTTTACTAATCTTCTATTTCTTTTTATAGGCTTTAATCTTTTATTTCTTTATCTTTTTTAGAAATTCCACATAGATGGATGGACGGTCTACGGAGCGCGGCTTTGTATTTCATGTGCCCCACCCCT
>LQRL01152853.1:0-14605 GCA_001703475.1 Hydroides elegans
GTCTACTTTGTAGGTGACATTTCAATCAATTAATCATATTTAGATGTGTGTCAGTCCTTCGCAAAATAGCACCAAATTACGTCATTGTGGGCTAGTTTTTTGAACTTTTATGTTATTAGGTTATAAACTTGTCATATAATCCTATGGCGTCTATATGTTCAATTAAGGCACCAAATATGTTCATTTTAAGATGTTCACAAATACAATACGTTTATTTCAAAATAACAGAAACCACATGCTTCTTATTTTAAACTTTAGATTCTTGGTATCTTGTTCTAGATGAAGCATCTACTCCTTCAACAATTCGTAACGCTCAACGAACACCGGTGAACACATGCGAACACCCTCAAAACCGACAAATCAAGCTTTCAACACCATATTCCGAACAGGAGACGAAGCTCTCGGATAATACCAAACAATCACACGTTAGATCACGTCAAACATACACCACAGATAGCCACGCCGACATTAACCAAAGAAGGCAGTTTAATTCGGATACTTCAGAGCCTTCAACGTCACAACACGGTGCGAACAACGACAATCCGGATAATCCAACCATAGAACCACCAGCAAGTATTGATAATGGTTCTAAAATGGCCGGAAACAGTGTGAATACAGACACCGGAAGTGACAAAGCGGATGTGAGAGTAAAACCGGAAGTTAGAGAAATGGGAATACTTGAGGGCACTGCGTCTGAAATCATCGAGGAAACGAGGGCTGCACATGAGCTTGCGCAGTTTCTCTTGGATAAACATATCATTAAAGTATGTTTATTGTTGGTTCATTTAAGAACATAAGTAAATATATGCAAACAATATTTGTAAAATACCATTCGTGTATGAATTGTACAAGCGCAAACCAAGACTAAAATCGATTTTATATATTTTATATGTACATTACTTAGATCCATCATTATCTCAGCTAACATAATGTAGAAAGCTCATTATTTCATGTCAAACTATAGATACAATGTGGTCGACTTTTGAGTACTGGCTCAAACAGCTCGAACCTTATTTCAGTAGCAAAAGTTTATTTTTCAAAAGCTTTTTCGTTTAAGCACATTTAACCTTTGATGAATTTCAAACTATTCATTTACCCAAAGTTGGTCGATTTCGAGTTCTTCAAATTCGTGCGTTTTAGCTCAGTCCCCACAGTTCATCTTTGCAATGTTTACTTTCCTAAAGTTACTGGATTTCAAGCGCAATTCGGCGATGCTTCTGGCACATGATTTTATGTCAAAATATACATACAAACTGTTCGACTTTGTATTCTTTTAGCAAACCATAGCCATATATTTATCATGCTTATTTTTCCAAAGCTTGTGGATTTCGAGCGCTATTCAGCAAGCACAAGCCAGGAGATGTTAGCATCCGGAGAGGAAGCCTACCCGACCCTCGTTTGTATGAGTACGCCAAACCAATCTTATAAGCAATCCAACACTAGTCTGCATGGTTTGTAACTGCAAGGAAAGATTGTTACGAGGTAGAGTGTGTTGAGATATTGATGTTGCAGTGTTTATCATGGTGCTAATACCTGTATCTGTAGGTTATATCAGATAATTTATATATTTATTTGCAGGGAACTGGTACAGATGTGTTGTCCATTTTATGGATAAGACATTGTTTTATCGACAATTTACGCTTCTTTTTTTGTTGAAGTAGTGAAATTCCACTTATCATGTGCTCGTTTTAACGTTTTCTCAATTTTCTAAATAAGGCTATTGTTTCTAAACGACTTATTTCTAAATCATATATTTCTTCCTTATTTTCAATGATACCTCCTTTCTCTTTGCATAAATTCTATTTCACTATGAATCTCATATTTACTCCTGTAGCTCTGGATCATGGGATTCTGAGGCCACCGACGAAGAACGAGACCGAGGCTTCGGCTGGAAGAGCCCCGTCTTCGATGGCCGAAGGCGACGAAGTCATGTGACGTCACGACAATCAGAGCCAATTGTCGGCAAAGTAGCCGGAATCGACCGACCAGCGAGTGCAATCGATCGAGCGTTTGGCGAAAGAGAGGAAGTGCGATTTACGATTTCCGGTCGAACGTCAACATCGGGCGGTGTTGAGAATAACAAAATGGCGTCGTCGTCAAGAGATATTGGACCGACAGGTAAGAGGTTGAATTTTACATGTAGGTGTCGACATAAGCATATATAAAAAAATAAAATTAAAAAATTCCTCAAAATAAAGGTAAAAAAAAACTAAAACGTTTGCGTTATTTTAAATGCTTTTTAAATTGAATAATTAATCGATATATGAATAGTTACTAGAATGTAGGTCGTACCGAGTTTCCCGCAATATCTCAGATTGAGCCATGAATGCATTAAGTCATTAACACCCTCAACTCTTTTTCACAGGTTCATTTGACCATTTACCAACCATAGAAGTCAATCAACCATCGTCCTTAGACAACACCGCCTCAACTGTCTTCCAACCGAGCGACCTTCACCTCTACTGCTTCGTGCAAGCCACTGATCACGTGTTAAACACGTGTTTGGCCCAAGGTCATATGAACGAGTCACATGCACAGCAAAGAAACCCACGTGCTAGAACTGGACAAGTGGGTAATGAGAGTACTCGAGGCTCAAGCAGAGCGGATACTGAGGGTACTCTCTTTGTACCCGTGTGTCGACGAGTACCGTTGAGTTTTGTACTGAATGTGATACACAATCGAAGGTATAAGGATGCGGCGGCAAAGCGTTTTTTGGAATCGCTACCACAAGAACAACTTTTAGAGTACTCCGTACTCTTTGAGGAATCGGTATCGAATGGATGCTTTGGTTTTCTGTGATAGTAAGTATTATGCCTACATATATAAAATATTGTACAATCGGTTAAAAAATGTTAGCTAAAGATCAAATCCATAAAGTCCATACGATTATTGACATTTAAATTCTCGCATTTATGTTCCATGAAACTTATATATAATACATTGTGCTTCGTTTAAATTACTTTGATAATGTGGATTTTTTCTAATATTTTTTTATTGAAATGTTAAAATACTAACAAATAAATATGTATATATGTAACCTGAATTCATCTCAAAATATCTTTCGATTCCTTCAGTAAATTACGTTTTTTTCTTTGATAATTGCTATATGATGGAACAAAGAGTGTCTTTAACATAACATCACACTTCGGGCATATTAAAAACCCAGCAAATTATCATATTTATTATAGATAATTATAATATAATATATGTTTGTGTTACTTTATTGATTGCATTTACAATTATTGCGATATGCATTATGTTGTATTATTTCGGTTTATCTGTATTTGATTTTCTATTATTCCATGAGGATAAGCAAATGTGCGACCTATACTTTCTCTCGAAGCATCCTGCATAATATAGAATAGATTTTGTTGCATTTAGTATACATGTATTTATTGATAAATTCATACACGCTACTTGTGTTGTGAATTTTTTTGAAGGCAAATTGTCAGCCAATGAAAAGTTAAAATGAATAAAATTATTGTGCAACTTAAGAACTGGTTTCATTTCCTTCTTAAATATCAAACCATTTAAAATACATATACATACATTTTCCCCATTGCAAAATCTAGGTCAATGGGGCCTAATGACCTTGAAATAAAATATCTTGCGTCTATTCTATTAAAGTAGAAATATATATAAATGAAATATATCTGAATGAATACATAGATTGCAACTTTTATCTATTCTTACTACAACCATGTTTCTTTTTATTCTTTTTGATTTTATTTATACAAAACCTGGTATATGTATAGAATGACCTGTTTCTTCAAATATATGTTCTCATTGCTCTTGTCGGTTAACTAGTAAAATGAACATATCGTTTAAACACATCGAAAACTGCCACTTTAAAATAAAAAATGATGCTATATGTTGTTTATAAAAAATATTTGTATTTTCTGAATTTATTAACCTCCTCATGAAACAAAAACTTGCTCACACGATATGAATCTACACATTTCAAACCATAAAGTATATTATAAGGAAATTTTCAAGATCATATCTTTTAGTGGTATAAGAATCAGCAGTTGCTAAGAAATAAGTACAATTATTGGCTAATATGGTCAATGAAAAGGATAACACATTGGGATTTTAAATGGGGCCACTGAGGTGGACGCTCAAAATTAGCTGGACAATATATTTTACAAGCAAAGAATTGTTATGCATAACAAGAACGAGTAAGTCGTTGTTCGACACTGTTTGGTTTAGAAAGCTGAAGTTCTTTAGACACACCCGGAGACACGGCACCCTGTAATATACTCCAAATAAACGCAGAATAAGAATACCAAGAATATAAAGGAGTGACATTCCACACTAGAATGGGCTGATCTTCATAAGCGCAAAACACAGAGAAAAGAGACTTAGGTTCATGGCAGGCAGAGTCAACCAACACGCCACATTGTAAGGTGGGTAAAGGAAGATACAGTGATAACAGAAGCCCTGGTTATTTGCGTGTATTTTTAGAACAATTTGATATTTCTTTACCACTTTTTTTACAGTGTTCAATATAGGCCATACTCCTATTGGGTGTATCGTATTCTTATGTGGAATCTTTGATTTCTTTTGGTTTCTTTTTTTCTTATAATCTCTTATATTCTCTTTATATACTTTATACAATTTTCTAGAATTGTTATAAAAGATGTCTAGGGTTGAGCGAAAATATAAAGGAAAAATTACCAATCTTATTAATCAGTGGTGTGATCTATTGAGAGCTCTTGATTGACATGCTATTCAGATCAGACCAATGATAATTCCAAAACTACTTTTTTTTCACACCGTAACTTACAGACAATAGAGTATATACTATATCCTTTGGAGCCACAAGATTCAATGCTCTTCTGCACCTCCATTGTACATGAAAACTCTATGACAAGGAAGGCTAATCTATTAAGGGCACGCCAGTGTCATTCACATATGGCTCTTGTTTAAATTATGGCCAATAGGGTAGAGTAGATTAATCTCATAGAGTATAACCCCTGGTAACCACAAAGTCCTTTACTTGTCCAATGCGTTGCTGCACCTCCATAGAACACATGAAAAGTATGAAAGGGTGTGTGCGATTGTGTAGTCTTTGATTGAAAGATTCTACTTTTTAAAAAATATGTTCATTCCAAACTTATTTCGAAACTATTTGTCATGGGTGGTAAACATATTTCACCAGAAGAACAAAAACTATGATAAAGGGTCATGAATGTTTTAAGTTAGAGGTAAAACGAGGTAAATTGCATAAAAATTGCTTTAAATGATATTTATACTTATGTTATCGAAATAAAATGCACTTGTTATCTATAAGCTACTTAGATATGCACACCGTTTTGGCACTTTTACTTATCCAATCTGTTCATTAAAAGGCTACTTTAACATACTTGTTTTGAATCCAGTAATTTTCAAAGAAGCTTGATCTTAGTGATATAGGCATTAAAAATATTAAACAAAGCCAACTAAATTATGAGAATGGTTCTGTGATAATCACAACTATATCAAAATATATGTTTGATGCAATCTTATGCTGTTGTATCGTCTAATCAGACCTAGACTCTTTAAGGATATGAGATTAATTGAAAATGTAGAGCGACGTGCAGCCAAATTGGTTCCATTTCATCATAATCTGACATGTAAAGATAGCCTGCAAAATTAGAAACTCCCAATCTTAATGTGAAGACAAGCAATGGCAATGTGATTGAAACATAATTTCCTTACAATTACTATGGAGAACTTACGCTTGTTATGAATCAAACCACTGCAACTACAATACGTAGCAGATTAAAGATGCGGAAACAAAGATTCAATAGAAACATAACTAAATCCTCCTTCTCAAAAAGAAATGTTATTATGTATAATAAACTCTCAAAAGATGTTGTTATCACACGGATCCTGTTTATCTTTGCGAAACTAATAAATAAAATTTATGGCAAATAGTGACATAAAATACGATTACAATGCACCCTTTCGATTTATTGAACCGACGTCCAGAAAAGTTCAATTAAATTATCACACCACCTGATTATTTTTTGTTGAATTTTAAAACATCATATAAATTCTCATTGTCATTATTGGGGAACTTAAGGAACATATAATTCCGTGTGAGTGTTGGTTTACCTGAAGAAACATGAATATATATTTGGCGTTAAGAGTGTTGATTATCTAACTAGAATAAACATGAATAGCATCTTTGTTTGTAATAAACAATATCGAATGCCTATTCGGGCTTAATATTTACATAAATTTGTTTCGTTGGAATATAGGAATCCTTTATGAAGATTCAGGATGTGTAGATGTTTATTGCACTCAGGGAGTTGAAGTGGATGCTCGAAGCCGGAACATATCCGTAATCTGAATAATGGATTCCCTTAACTACAGGGTTACTTCTGATTTTGATTATTTGTAATGGCATTTCTGTTTCTAATCAGAATGCAGATGAATGTGTGTACATGTTCACGGCGTGTATTTTGAGCATTTCGAAAAAGAATCAACTTACATATTATTGGTTTCGCCTGCTAATTTGTATACATATTGAATACATGATATATAACTGTTAATTTATGATGTTTAATTTCATGTGTCAATCAGTTAAGATCAACGTTGAACACAATGCTGATATTCCCTGCTCCCATAATTACACCTGTTGGTTACACAATAATGTTCGTGTTTATGATGTTATTGCGTTTGAGGCTTGGGTTGTGACGTAACAATAAACGTGAATACACCTGTTTGGAAAGGAGAGGCTTTGGAAGGCGACTTCGTTCCAACCAAAGTTTTAGTTTTCTAATAATCATTTAATTTTTTGAAAGTATGATTATACTTGGTTCTTCAATAAAATTACATTGAACTTTGAAAGATAAAAGTAATTTTAGGGGCAAAAACGACACAAAATGCTAAAATAAGTGTTTTAGTAATACATCCTGAAAAATATCAATGGTTGTATCAATGGAAAAGGTAGATCAGGCGTTTCTATGGTTCAGTAAATTTTATATCTGCATCCTAGCCTTTCGCTATCATTTCTTTAGGCAATACACCCTTACCATGCAGTAAAACCAAGTGTTTATCTTGAACATTTTGTGTCTTCTTCTCTTCTTCTTCTGTTGGATGTTCCTTCTTCCGAATTTATCCTAGTATATTTCGCAAAATGTTTGATGGCCAGTTTTTCTTGTCTTCTGTGTATCTGAAACCGAAGATCCTTCGTAGTAGCTGTCTTTGGAAGACGTCTATTTCGTTTTCTTGTTTTGCGTAAGACCCCAGATCTCCGTGTTGAACAGGAAATGCTTTCTACGAGTGCTCTGATAAATGTCCATAAAATGAAAAAAGTATTATGCGCAAACATATACGTTTCCTTATCGGATGCACAGTTTTGTCATTCGGCCTTGACCTCTGCATTTTCTAAAAGGTCGGTTTTCATTATTTTCGATTTTATTGCTTCAAAATAATATAAATAATATATTTATCTTTTTAAAGTTTCGAACCTATCATTGATAATAATATTTTAATCAGAAGCTTGTTTACTTTGGATTTATGTAAGGTTGCTGTGGCACTTGAGCCTATTATCACCCACCTGTTACTTTTCTTTTTACCTCCATTTCTTCTCTCCTGTACAAACACACGACGTATCAATTCTAGAATATGCGTCATATGCTGTGTATGTGTATCAAACTATGCGTTTACTCAATATAGAACTTGTGCATGTGTGAAATTGAGACTAAAACAATTAAAACTGAAGTGTCTTACACTTGCCCATAGACATAATAAACTGCGATGTTTGCCTTTCAACTGTCATTAGCTGACTAAGTACATCATATAATTATTGGGAGGTTATAAAGATATAGCTATATATATACCTCATGATTGATTAAATCAAGTTCAGTTCTCCAGAGGTTGCTCATTTTTCGACAGTCACCATCAGGCGTCACAGTGATTAACAATAATAAAAAAAGACCTAATAAAGAAAATAAGAGAAATAAAGGTTAAGATTGACTGAATTCGCATATCCGGTCTTATATCTCGTATCGCTGTCCTTTTAGTCAGTCCATCTACTAGTGGCACTTCGGAAGATTTCAGCAGCCTTATGATTAATAAAGAGAGGCACTCTGACCATTTAATAAATGCAGTTAATGCCTGAAAATTTGAGGCATTGTTCACACTCGCTGAGTGAACCGGTGTATTGTTGACATTGTCTGAAACATTGAGCGAATCCCAATAAATGCTGTTTCACGGATTGACTATAACATGTATTTGACAAATATCTGTTTCAGAATTCCACCATGTCGGGCGCACTCAGAGTAGCACAGAGGAGCTTGCGGGCTGTCTCCTGGCAGACACAGCGTCACTTTGGTGCCAGCACCGTCGTTGCTCAGCAACAAGTCAGCGACCCCATCCAGAAGCTCTACTTAGACAAGATCCGCGAATTCAAGACACAGTGAGTGTGTTAGTTATAAGATAATTTGAGCACCATTTCTTTGCCAAAGCTTCGTGGAAGCTAAAACCTGTATTATAAAGGCAAGATCCTAATCAAATTACTTGATCGCAGTGCACATAGATTGCAGTGCAACATAGATTTTGTCGCCCTTATAGCCGTCGGTCTATGCGATTTGATTTTCTTATAGACCGATGAAAATTTTCATAGACTGTCCGTCTGGCATTGCTTTCTTGTACGGGCAAGAACTTTTGAACGGAAGGTCATAGAGACTTGGTTATAGGCTCAAATGAAAGGTCTTGGTCCGTAGATGTGCCTTTTGACCATTTCGGTCAAAGACACCCGACCGGAAGTTGTCAAATTGGCCAAAATATTCACAACTAGCGGTTTTTCAAGACTTGAGCTTGTACGGGCTAGAACTTTTGAACGAAGGGTCATAAAGACTAAGTTATAGGCTCAAATGAAAAGTCTCTGCGGCGTTTGACATTAGCGGTCACACGGTCGCAAATGCGACTAACTTTTGGGCCGCGCGAATAACTTTTCAAAGTTAGTCGCGCACTCCGCGACTAACTTTTTGACTAGCAGTAGACCATTTATGGTATCTTAATGCCAATATCCCTAAAATGGTATAGCGCGACTAACTTTTCCGCCGCGCGACTAACTTTTTAGAGTCAGTCGCGCAAGCGCGACCATCAATTTTGAGTTAATGCCAAAGCTGCTCTGTCCATAGATGTGCCTTTTGACTATTTAGGTCAATAACATCCGACCGGAAGTTGTAAAATTGTCGAAAATAGCCGAAAATAGCGGTTTTTATAGACTTGAGCTTGTATAGGCTAAAACTTTTGAACGGAAAGTTAACGGTTAAGTTGCCAAGTTGGCCAAAAATAGCGGTTTTCATAGAAAATATACATGTAATTAAAATCTACAAAAACCATACCCCTTCGAGTTTGGGGGCGGTTGGGGCCTGCTCGTGTTTCACAAATACTTCCTTGTTGTATGCATGTTGCCATGTTATACACAGTGTTTAAAATGCTTCCTTCTTTCATATATGCTTCCTTGTTGTATTCATATCATAGATATAAATATCATATATAGTGATACCTTTCTTCAATCTTAAGGGCGGCGGCCGGCAAAATGCCAGGTATGACCCCGGAAGTCGAAAAGAAAATGGCCGAAGACCTCGAGCGAGTGAAGAGCGCATACGGCGCCGACAAAGAAGATTTCACCAAGTTCCCCACTTTCAAGTTTGAAGGTTTGTGTAAATTGATTATGAATTTAATCAGACAGAGGTAGCTTTTAAGAAAGACTTGAATTGGCATACAATATTGCAAAAGTGTGCTTGAAAGTCTTATTAGTCCTCCGCCGCCGCGTTACTATATTATTCAAAAATATATATTTATTAAAATTGGAATTTTGGGGAATTTTTGAAAATCGTGATTTTTGGGACTTAGGGGGATTATTGATGGTAGTTTGTACGGACGAGTTCTCGATTATCCCTCGATGGATTTTTTTTTTTTGGCACATAGACAGAACATATATTGAAACTGTCCATAGGCGTATTATTTTTGAAAATCTTAAACATTGGAATTTTGGCGAATTTTTGAAATTGGTGATTTTGGGGACTTAGGGGGATTATTGAGGATAGTTTGTACGGATGAGTTCTCGGTTATCCCTCAATCGATTTTGTTTTCCTTTGGCACATAGGCAGAACATATATTGGAGCTTTGCATAGGCGTATTATTTTTGAAAAAAAAAAATCAAAATGGTAATTTTGGAGAATTTTTGGGGATTTAGGCAAAAAGAGAAAGGCGTTTTGAGAAAAAAAGTTTTGAGAAAGACGTTGTGAGAAAGACGTTATGAGAAGGCGTTATGAAAAAGACGTTGTGAGAAAGACGTGAGAAAGAAGTTCCTTAAACGGTTTTAAATTTAATTTTCTATGTTTTCCAATTTTCAACTGCTGTTAAAGTCGCGGAGGACTTAATCAGTTTCACTTATCTACTTGTTGGTTTTGTATTTGACATGTGATATTGTTAAAATATTTGCTGAAATAAATATTGGTTATAAATTTGATTGAATTAGAATATACAGGGTGCGTACAGAGTCCTAGAAGTCCTGGAAGTCCTGGAAATCAATCAGGTCCCCAAAAAAGTCCTGGAAAGTCCTGGAAATCGATCAAAAAGTCCTGGAAAGTCCTGGAAATCGAAAGATTTAATTAATTATTGTAAACTATGATATTTAAATGATATTTATAACATGATGGAATTATTTTTTCCTCTATTTTCTTTGAAACGCGAGCATTGAATTAATAGGCATTAAAACACGATACACAGTATTCAATATGCAAATGAGGAGAGGCTAATAAGCGTGACTCATTTTGAGCGAATACTGCAGTACAGTTCTTGTGCCTGTGCTCCACACAAGTATTCAAACAAAACGTCATAAAATGTTATTATCATGACTAATTGTTCGCAATTTTTTTATACAGTTCGAATCTTAATATATTTATGCACTAATTTCAACTGTTATAATAGCGATAAAACACTCCTGTTCGTTTGTATAGCTGATTAAGAGCTTAGAAGAAACTATTACAAAACTCACGCCTTCGGCGTTCGTTTTGTAATAGTTTCTTCTTCGCTCTTAATCAGCTATACAAACTCACAGTCGTGTTTTATCCCTATATTAAAATGTGTAAAACCACGACTTTTTTCGCTCGCGCCTTCGGCGCTCGCATCTATGGCGTACTCCCAATTATGATCCCTCATTTGAAGTTCATAAATGGCATAACCCTTGAAATACCCTTTACACAAATCACCTTTTACATTTATCGATTAGAGGAATATGATTACAAACTTCATTTAAACCTAATAAATCGCCAATGTCGATGAAGGTGCCTGGACAAAACACGACTTGCTAATCTCGTACAAAGGACGATTTGCGACTTATCAGTTTATTTGCGACTTTCATTTTGGACAATTCGGGACTTTGACCGGGACGATTCGCGACTTTCCTTTAAATATTATCCCTGAAAGTGAAACTATAGTTTTTGAGTTTCAGTTTTCCAATTAGCTCTATTTTATAAAGCATATGATATAGATATATGATCAAGCCAGTGTTCGCGGTTAAAGTTGACCCGTGACCGGTAAATATTCCGTCGGACCAATACCTTTTTGAAGTTACAGGCCCGGCAGACCGGTATAAGATCTTATAATTAATAATTTCACTACATGAGTGTTCGATTTTTTCCTCGGGCCTCCGGCGCTCGCATATTTTAATAATACATGCTTTTCGTATTAGTTAGCATAGTCATCCTGTTTTTTTTAGGCAACATTACTGATGATGTTTTTATCATGAGGGTTGATTTGATACGGGTTTAGATGGAAAAAGAAAGGAAAAACTCGGCCACTTAGTGGTGACTTGCTGCCAGAGGGTCGCTTTGGATGTCTCTCGAACTCAACCGAATGAAGACTCATACTCATCGAATATATTCCCTAACGATTACCTAAAAAGTCGCTCGCGCCTTTGGCGCTCACTTTTCGGGGCTTACATTCATTATTCGTACGCGAACTTATTGGACAGTTCGTGTGCCATTTCAGCCGATGGCGCGCTTGAGGCCGTTTATTCCTATAGCTCTATGGTAAATTGATTTTTCGCTTGCGCCTCCTGCGCTTGCTTTCACTCAAAATAAAATTTGATTATACAATCATGTATTTTTAAAAGTAACGTTTAAAGGGTCAATATAAACCATTAAAATTTGACCCCCATCAGTTTAGGAATTTACTATAAATAGTCCTGGAAAAGTCCTGGAAATCGGTTTTAAAAAGTCCAGGAAAGTCCTGGAAATCGCTCATGAAAATTCTGTACGCACCCTGAATATATTTTTGGAACTTTAGGGTCAATTCGGCTTGACTTTTTCAGCAAACATCAACCATATTTACCCTGCTGGAATTTTCTCCAATTAAAAAAATAACGACCCATCTGCACAAGAGATTTTGTTGTTAATGAAAAATAGATAAAGCTTTAGAAACAATTCATTTCTTTCCGGTCAGGTAAAAAAGACATTGAAAACTTTGACCTCAAGATATTTATCTATTTTATTTGTTTCAGATAAGGAATATGACGTCATCTAAGAAGGGACTTTCTTCTTTCCTTTCATTCATCTCATGGTCAAATCCGTCAAAACGATGTTCATTCTTCAAAGCCTATTCTTCATAAGATTGTCATAGATTATACGAGGGCATCATAACTGGACCATATGTGTGTTTATATGGGGACATAGGTCATGATGTTGAACAAGAACGAAACTGTGAAAACACATTGAATTATATTTTGGACACAAACATCTTTAAGTAAAGTTAATAAATAATGGGAGGATAAGTTATCTTGTGGCATGTTTATTAAAGAAATTAAAATAGAAATTACGCCTGCGATCGGATTTGTTTACACTCATTCAAATAATTCAAATCTACATGTGTCCAATTGTTTGTGAAATTGTATTTTAAATAAACTATATACAAAGTAAAATTGTGTATTTTTGCCTGTTCAGAATTTGTAGATCGAGAAGAAATATACATTATATAAAATTTACTTCTCATTTTTACCTTAATATGCTGAACAATTATTTTTTAAAGTTATATGACATTTAGTGCTTATGATTTGATTAATTTATAATCAACAGAGCTTTCTCATTGCATTTATGCAATAACAGACCATTTTTTAGACCTCGTTTATTTATCATTTTGGTATTAAGTTGTCTTTTTCTTATCGCGTCATTTCATGACAAAATCCCAGTGGTCAAGCTTTACCACAGCACTCGACTATATCCCTTTGGTAGGCGCAGTAAACTTTTCTGATACATCCTTCAAGTGTTTACAGCTACTTGTAAACCCCCAAAATACACTTGGCGCCTTAAAAAAGTAGAAATCCGTTTGAAGAGTACCTCTTGATTTTCAGTGTGGGAGACTGAATGAATCTGTACGTATATCAAAGGGCACTTTGGAACAATGAAACAATCTGATGACCACTCAAAAATTTGTTTCATATCGATATCCTAAAATTATTAATTAATGAGAATTTATGTTTTTTTTTTCGCTGACCACTGTAACCTAGATGCCTTTCTCAATTAATGGACACCTCCAATTTGACCCCTTTAAATGGACACCCTGCTATTTAACCAATATGAATATGTTTAGAGATACTGTTTTGGAACAATAATTTAGATAGATCAATATTGATTCCCTATCATTGCCCTTTTACCGCTAGACTAGTTCTAGTCACAACTAGACTAGGTAAATGACCAAGTGCTATGTGTTGTGTCTTAAAGTTATACAGTCTATACTCTTAAGACTCTGTAATGAAAAATAAGAGCTGAATTAAACGTATTGATCCTTTCCTCTATTACCAAAATCATGAAACATCAAAATATTGGCTCTATAGTCCTATTTTAGTAAAATAACGACAAGTGTCCGTTTTTTGAGAAAGTCCATTTATCTCCAAATGCAATGCATTAACTTAACCGCAGATTCTAATTCTAAAGAATTGAATGGTTTTGTGTTTAGCAACTTAAAGTCAAATGCTGAAGTTACCCCGAGACAAAAAATAGTTTAGATTGATATACAAATCACTGGTCTATTCGAAGTCAAAGTCAAAACTTCGCAAAAAGTGTCCATTAATTGAGAAAGGCATCTAGCTCTGCTCTGATTATCCAAATGTTCCTGACCTACAAATATAATAAACTATGAATACAAGTACAAATGTATATCGCAAGTACATATGGAAATTTTGGGAAATTGTTTTGTAGAAAAATTGCATAGGATCATAACTGGTTCAAAACAAAACTGATATATGGCAATTGTCTTTACGCAACCAAATTAGCTATGCCTTTGCTTGTTTGACGCGACATGAGAAATATTTTATAATAAATTATGATTAAAAAGCTTCTCCTCCGGACCGTCATACTACGAGTACGCAACTGTTTCATACTTCTAATGTGATAAAAATGATTAAACGGTTCGTAAAACAGACAGATTACCCGTATTCCTACTGGGTACATTTCTAGTTCTGCTCAGCTAAGATACTTCATAACACTATTTTATTGGGTTCCGGTGTAACGATTTCAAGCTACCCCCCTAATTATTACCTTCCCGGTAATCTGAAATCGATTTGAAGCTACCCCCCGGTAATCTGAAATCGATTTGAGGC
>LQRL01152853.1:17343-28724 GCA_001703475.1 Hydroides elegans
GCGAGGAGAAAGGAGAATGAAAAGAATGACAAAGCGAGTGTTTTTTTCATTGGAGGATTGTGTTCAAGCATATATCATTCTTTTGTTAACCTGATTAATTTTCATTTTCCTCAATAAAATTCGAACCGTATCCGGATGACTCACGCAAAAAAAACAACTCACACAAATAACATTTTTCGACTCGGCCATGGTTTTGGACAACTCACCAAGTCATGTGGTTTTCACACCCAATTATTTTGGGCGACGGGTGAGTTTTTTTTGTGAGTTGGTATTTGTGGGAGTTATCCGACATCCAATTTGAATACAGCTGTTTTTTTCCATATTATCATATTTTTAATAATTTTATAACTTAAAAGAGGACTTTGAGCATTTTAGTGCATTTACAAGAGCGCATTACTGCAGTTTTTCACCCCGATTCTAAGGTGGAGGCGGGACATGCTTGAATGACACAATAGTTTTCATCCAATCACACGAGGGCCTTAGCAATGGGTCATTAATCATTGGTTCTGAAAGAGGTGTGTGCGTAAATATAGTAAACAGTTCAGTGTTTTCACCTGAGGATAACACATGGTTTCTGACAGCAATGGGTTAACTACAGTTTGGAACCTACAGTTAAAGACCCAAGAGTTTTGATTGATTTGTAAAAAGGGATGCATATTGATTTATCATTAGAAAAACAAATCAGATAGAACATTCATCAGAAACAACTTATTGTTATAGACTGTTGAAGGTGGAACCAGGATGAGGATACAGGTTGTTTGCTTTTTATAACGATGTCTCATTAGTTGGATAGATAATCTTTAGGGGGTAATTTAAACATTGAAATTATTCTGAAATCAATCACGGGTAAACGAACCGGCTCGGATCAGGATAAGAATTTGATTTTCAATCTTTGATTCATGACCTTTTTCGTTCTTCTACATCTATCAACACTATTGGAATATTCGAAAATACGCTGTGGATTTCATAAATGCAAACATCTCGAAGGATTATAAGCCATTTTCGTTAACATACATTTTCGAAAGAAAAAAAAGTGTCTTCCATGAAAAACGTTTCACATTGTTGTACCACGCACATTGGATATACGAAAATATAACGTGCATTTTATAATTCTTTAGTTTTTCAACCATTCACGCTGGATACGAACGTATATTTTTTCGTGCATAGAATGTTCATGCAATAAAATATTGCCATAATAATATATACCATAAAGTTGCATAAGCAATGACACAAAAACACATCATAAAATATCATATAAAAGACGTGTAGTTATTTTGGATTATTTCGGATAGAACACTCTGTCATTTACTGACTTTGGATTATCCACCATCTTTCAATAACGCATCGACATGTGTATTGTGTAGGTAGTCATTTACATACAAAAGACTCTAATTAACTCACAAGTTTATCCATAATGTCCTAATGGTCAAGCTTTTATGGGACAAAATAAATATTACATCAAGTAGCAATGTTAAGTCGGTGAAAGTATTGTCCAGTTGTCCATATACAACTTGTCGACATTTATAATCGCATTAAAAAACCGCATTTTTTAGTTCGCTCAAAGAATTATTCAACCCCCGCAAAAATACAAAAAAAAATACTGCCCTCATGGAATATTTCAATAACTTTCAAAATTCCATTAGATAAAGGAAAAACACAAGATGCATTGTCTTTTATTGCTCTATTATCATCAATTTTTCTATTGATACATATAGCCATTAGAGTAAAACCTTAGCCATCACTGGACAAAAAGGGTTCATCATGTTCAACATATGTCAATGTGCTACAGCTGTTATTCTTGGCTCGGATGCACAATCGATTGAAACATTGCGAGCTTTAAGATACGTATTATTATTAATGAGAATATTGTAGGATTTTCTTGTAGGACTATGTATGTTTGCCTAGGTACAGCATTTTGCATATTATATTTCGCATTTATACTTATATTGCGGCTTTACAAATCCGGGTGCCAAAGGCGCATGTGAAAAAGGAGGTGCATAAAAGGGTCGACTGCTCAGTGCTCACATAGTTTTAGCTTCTGGTTTGTTCAAGTAGAATATCAAGAATAAGACTTGAAAGATATAGTTTTTGTACTATGCATATAACATAGATATTCAGTGCATATCTTGCTAGAAGCTTGAGTAAGATATATATTGAAAAAATCGCTTCTTTTTCCAGGGTATAACTTGACATAAACCTATCAGCAAATTGACTAAGTCAGTAATATATTTAGTTTAGCTTGGCGGCGAGACCATAAAAAGAGGGGGATAAGAGTAAGCTAATTTACTCTTCTATTTACACTCTGTATGTAGCTTATTTATGCTTCATTAATCGAGTCACCTAACCATTATTGTACGAGTTTTTGTTTAAACCGCGAAAGAAGCTACTATATTTGGTATGTTTCTTTCTGGAAATTAAAATATATTTGATAGATAGATCCGTTAAATGTTGATTAAGATAGAGAACGATCCCTATATTCCAATACAATCTGGTCGGATGAGGTGCATTTGCCTTCAAACAGCATCTTAAATGCGCTTAAATATTAAAATATTGAATATTAAAACTATTGAATATTGAATGTTAAAACTAGATCTATTGAAAAAATATTGTGTTCAACTGACCAATTGCTATTTCATAAACAATGCAAATGATGTTTCAAATTGGTCTTTCCTAAATTTTGAAAATTAATCAGCATTGATATAACCTATAAGCATATACATTTTATAGCTGAAATGCAACCCAACAACCATATGCATTGTAAAATGAATGAATGCATAAATTAAGTTTTAGTTGATAGCTTTAGCAATAAAGTTTGACCTTAAATTTGAAATATTCAATTTAGAAGTTTCACCCAATCTGGTTATTCAATATGGGGACAAACTGACATAACCACGCGAACATAATTTCGTTTGTCCTCAATCGTCCCATAAGCCAAGGTAACGCTGTATGAATGAAGGATCTGTCCACATCAAGAACTTTATTTCCGAAACAAGCATTTTATACTTATATGCTCTATAGCATTTTTCAGAAACCCCTCAAAATTCTTTTCAAAATGCAGATTATCTATTGGTATAAAAGTTTATTTGAGAAAATAGCTTCCGATGTTGCCAGACCGTTAATGAATAGCAGTTGGGTTTTCATAAAGTGAACAATATATTATAACAATAGCATTGTATATCCTTTGATTATGTGCATTTTGTTTCAACAATAAAGACGAGAATTGTTGGCATCATGTTAAGAATTAAATGAAGTGTGAACGTAAAGTGACAAAAAAGCAACATAACTGTTCCATTGAAACTTACGCCTTTTTTCCCTTTTACAACTACCGTACCCCTATACATTCTCTCTCACCTCCTCCCCAAAAATATGTCATTTCTTTATATAAAACCGTTAGTTTTCATAAGTGGAATTTTATAAAAACACACTGAAGCACTTTTACCGCACCACTTTTACTTTGCCATCGTCATTCTAAAGTGTTTTCTATAGTTGTGAATGGACAATAGCATTTTCAGTTAATGTTGTTTAGATTTGAGGAAGGTTTGTTGCTTTCCAAAAGAAAACAAAAGAAGCAAAGACATGTTCTTAAGTGCTCCTTAAAGCAAGCCCCAGAATACAATGTATTCTCATTCAAAGTTTGCACATATAAGTGTAGATGCATTGAAATTCAGCATAATTGTAAGAACCCTACGTGCGTCATAAAATTTCAAGATGGCTTTTTTTGGAACTTTTGAAATATTATAATATCTAAATGAGACTGTTCCTTCAAAAATGTTTAAAACTATTGATCAGATGTTATGCAGCTGCCGATCATTAAATCAAAATAATTATTTCAATACTTTTTTTCAAAATCAAACTTTATAATGAAACAGTTCCATATAGTTTTTAATATATTCTTTTTGTTTGTTTTGTCCACAGATGAACCATTGAAATGAAGGATGAACAATGACTTAATCAAAGTCGCAATATAACCATGTCACCACATACATTATCGGCCACATCGATGGCCGCTACCGACACAAATGGACCACATGATGTGTGCAACCAAAAGTGCATCGGAAGGGATATTCATTCAGATCGGAACCTCAACGGATATAAATTACCACAAAACTTGTGTTGCTCCAACCCCAATGATGGGTGTACATCGGTAGAGTGCACATGTGCACCGACGAAAAAGTGCATCGACATTCGCACCAATATGTATAACCATTTGGATAGCCGAACCAATGGGCACATGGAGTCCTATACTCAACAGTGTTGTCCAGTAGATGGAAAACTACGATTCTGTGCCAACCAGTACAGAGTCCCCCAATGGTGCTACAACAATCAAATAACCAGCCAAAGTAATAGTAACGTTTCTAAAACACAGGATAGCATCGCAACGTCTTTTTCGGTAGTGAGTTGCAGTAGTAAGCCTTCTAGTAGCGAGGCGAAAAATCACAGACTAAATGCGTTTTGCAGCGAAGCTTCTCAAAGCGCTTTACAGCATGGTGCAATGCTAACACAACCTGCAGATGACACAATACAACATATAAAAGACACAAAGGTACAAACGCCATCTACGCAACATATAACACAATCATCAGTATTCACTTCCAGTACTACACAACTATTTACGACGACATCACAATTTGTGATGATGTACATTTCCGCATTACGCAATCTAATCCATATATCACCAACGCCACATATGTCAAAACAACAACCACAGCTCAATGTGATAATCATTGCGACGCTACTTTTAACATTTTCCACTTCCGCAAGTGCTCAAAGCTGGTCTGTCCCTCCACAGGACACTTCGGCCCATCTAGACTCCACAGTCACACTGTACTGTGGTCTGGAGAATCTACAAGACCACGGTATCATCTGGATGCAGCTACACCACAACGGGACTCTTATCGAGAATCTATTCATAGACGAAGTCAAATGGACGTCGAATGAGCGATATTCGGTTCAAACTCATACGTCGACGCCCGGGGTCACAGGGTTTGATTTGGTGGTCAGTGGTTTGGAGCAATTTGATGATAAGGTCTATCGATGTGATGTGCAGGGATATGAGTCCAGGGAGGCGACGGTGACTGTATTGGGTAAGTAAAAATGGATTGGATTCTATGGGGATGAGAGGGGTGGATTCTAGCGTTGTAGATTTCTACCATTAGCGTACCACGTGAGGCTTTTTTTCGCTTTTTTAAATCCTTGTTTTTATTAATACCTGCTCTTTGGTATATGATATTCATCTTATGAAAATAATTACTTAGCTACTGAGGCTTACCTTACTATTCAAAAAAGTTTATAGATCAAGATTTTCCCTATAACTTTCAAATGTTGCGGTATATCATCCCGGATTTCAACTCCCGATACTAATTATGTGTCGAGTGATAGATATCTCTAAAGATATGAAAAATGTTGGAAAGTGTGTCGAAAGTAGCATCATTTGATATTTGATAAATCATCATGTGACGATGCATGTATAGAGCTGTTTTTCTCATGTTCGTTAGATTTTCGACACAATCATTCGAGTTTTAAATAAGCACGTGCACTCATAACCATCAATAAAAGTTGCAAGCATGGGATGGTTTCTTTTATTGTACCACAGCTTCGGCATATCGTGAAACAATTTCTATTTTCAAAAGAGTACATTTCTATGTATGTTAAATGCAAAAAAATGTAAAACAAAGAAAAATTACAAATGCAACACAAAGCTCTATTTATAGTCAATCGATTTAGAAAGGACAGAAAATCAATGTGGATTTGTCATTTGCGAACAGGCTAATCAGGTAGTTTTTGACATCTTCCGGGCATAATTGATATGCTCAGTAACCATTCTCACTTAATACACACACCGATAATACGAACGGTCAACTCCATTTTAGAGTATTATTAGCTGGTTCTTATTAGCTCAACAAACCTCGTTTTAGCGTCAACGCATAAAAAGAGCTGTCAAAGTGCTATGCAGAGGAATTTGTTAATGCGAAAATGCGTTAATGCTCTTTCTCAGTTGAGCCTATAATGGCACCGAATCTAGCTAATTTTGAAAAGCTAGCTAATTTTAGGTGACGCCCTCCCTCCGTATTTACAGGTAGTTTTACCGGACACATTTGCATAAAGTTAAGGGTTTGCTCAAATAGACGGGCGCCGACGCCGACGTTTGAAAGGGTGACGGGGGTTGGTGATTTTTGAGTGCTTTTGAGTACAAGTAGGCTTGTTATGTTCCTAGGAAATGAGCAACGTTGTAGCAACGTCGCAAAAAATGACACTAAACATTATATTTTCATATTAAATTTTATGCCATATGTGATGATAAATCAATTTATGACTTCACCATAGCGTCCTTTGCCTTATCAACGCTATCACCTCTCAGATTTAGTTGAAACCTTATATCTCAATAACACAATTGCATATAAATGACAATTCCATCAATGTTTTACATTATTTCAACGTTTGCTACGTTATGACCCCGCGACGTTTCGTTACGTGGGGCATAGACTCTGTATTTGTTCCAAACATTGAGTCTGGCCAATATACAACGTTCTCTCCTGTCATCTTCAACCCAATTTCAAGGTGTTGCACCCTTCTCAAGTCAATGAATTATGACGCGCCCGTTATGCTCTCAACTATGATTCACACATTTTATGTTCGGAAAATGGCATAAAATGTTGAATGGCTTTTGAGTACGCTTCTGAGGAGCCGTTATGTTATAGGATGTAAATAGAAATTAGTATTTATTTGAGGATGTAAATGATGATGCACGGAGATTGGTTGGGTAATGCAAGTCACCATCTGTTCATTATATTTGGTCAATAATGTGTATCGCATAAGCAAAGAAGCACAATCTGCAGATGACTGTTTTTTTTAATGCATACCTTTGCTTAAAATAATATGTAATTAAATGTTGTTCTTAGAATAGGTTATCGAAAATTGCAACATTTCATTATAAACATGAAAAATAACATAAACTTTTAGATTCTAGAAATAAAACATAATTGCTTTGATTTGATGACCAACCCTTTAAACTTCTTCACCATATCCCTGCCCCAATTAAAGCAGAGCGTCAAGAAAAATGATTTTTCCACCGTTCTGTGGGTTGTGCTTATATTGAGGGGTTTTCACGACTCGTCAGCCAGTTTTACCACGCAACTCACTATGTTTGTTGTTTAGTAAACACATTAATTTGATATGGTGATTAAGATCCAAAGAAACAGACATCTTCGCTGACAGTGTATTGTGTTAATGACGTATTAATGGACATTTTCGGTGGATCTCATAATTAGCAGCAGCACTTGAAAACCTCAGGAGATTTCACAATCCACCCCGAGCCTTTTTGACATCTTGTCTATCAGGATACACACCATGCATTTCATTGGAGAATTTTCAAATGCAATCACGTGATGAATTCAAAATTTATTTTCAAAAAACTTTTCAAATGCATTTTTTAGAAAACAGAAGCATAACTTCTTCATAAAAATAACAGAAAGTGCATGCATGATGTTTCATAATTGGTATGAGCAATTTTCAAAAAGATTGGTATCCTACTTAGAGAAATAATCAAGAAAACTCGGTGTGTGCATCGATGTTTACACCTCGAGCAATGAGTGAAAAATGAAATCGAAAAGAGTTGATTTGGCTGCTTTTATAGTCGTACCTTCTAGTTTAAGCATTAAGGGGCGTGTATACGTAGGTCAACCATAGGGGGGATGGGTTGGTGCATAGGGTTTGCTATATTATATGACGTTGTCCATTTACACATATCATTATGCAGCTATCCCATATATAAAAGTGACATATCGACATTAAGTCGCGCTCATTGCCCCAAAAACCGATTACACTCGTCGTTGCTGACCACGTTTAGCGATAAATTAACGAAAAAGGGACGTCTTTCTCGCTTCTTTATATGAGCAATGTCATTTAATGTCATTTAATCCAATGTCGCTGTGAACAAAAGGTGGATGGACATTAAGAGGTAACTTCCTTGACATAGTGTTATGGGACCATTATCTTGATAAATTGGGTGACGTCTTATTATTTAGGGCATTGCGAATTTAATCGTATGGCCACGTATTATCATCATAGCGACGCAAAATATAACGAACTTATTTATTTGCTGATATGCTTGCAGCCTTCAGAAATCTCACATTCACTTCATTGTGAGATGTTCCATTATCAGCATTGATAGAATGCATCGCAATTTATGCATCACGTGATTTATAAAAAAAAACATACCTAGAAACAAATCGAAATATAATCTAACTTACAACCTACTCCTGTTTTTGCAATGCATCTAACCTTGATAACAAAAAAGTAAAACAAATGATATAATAACGCATCTAACCTTCATCACCAATTATATATAATCTACCAAAAACCCATAGGAATCGATTTGTTTATCTCGAATTCATCTTGATCCCAAGTGGCCCAGTATGGAATTCCCCTAGCGACTCAACCTC
Organism: Hydroides elegans; assembly: GCA_001703475.1. Lineage (NCBI taxonomy): Eukaryota > Metazoa > Annelida > Polychaeta > Sabellida > Serpulidae > Hydroides > Hydroides elegans. The sequence continues at coordinate 25,785 of LQRL01152853.1, forward strand.
TATAACCAAAAAAATGAAACAAACTATCATAATCAATTATATATAATCTACCAAAAAAAGAAAAGGAATCGATTTGTATATCTCAAATTCATCTTGATCCCAAGTGGCCCAGTTGCAATCACAAATAAATCGCAAAAAAAAAAGATCATAACCAATTATATATAATCTACCAAAAAGAAAAAGAATCGATTAATATTTCTCAAAGTGGCCCCGTGGAATCTCTCTTGAGAGATCCAGAGGGATCCAGGTCCCTTCGTCTCCATCGCAAGTGGGCGCTACGGGATCGCCATTTCTGGATCAGCAGGGATTCACTATTCCCATCCCGAAAAATAATTCGGAGACAAGAGGTTCCCGTATGAAAAAGTAGAGCCAAATTTCACCCGTAAAACATAAGGAATTTTTCATTGATTCCTGTCGAAATTATCGCAAGGAATGTTCCCTTTTTGGGTGTAATCCAGAGCAGGACGCAGGGCAGAAATTCGAGAGCCAAAATTATTTCTGCTATAGCTGAGCTAGAGAAGGATAAGAAGGAATGTTCCCTTTTTGGCCGTAATAAGACATGGAATAACAAAGGGAATAATTCATGAAATAAACGGAAGTTCTGGTGTAACTTCTGTTCAGAATCCTTCTCTTACTTTTTCATTTATACATGAAATAAAGACAGGAAAATTTGGGTTTAACAGCAGTAAACTCTTGTGACATACCATGATTTCACAAACATGATTAAATGGTGTGTAAATATGTTTTGAATTTACTGGATTATAAATTAATACAAGATCAAAAGCAATTAATCGTCCAATTAATAATTTCGATTACAACAAACCATAACAATTAGTATTCTTATTTATGCATAAATTGAATTTAAAATGTGAACTTTTAGCGTTTATCAAACAGAGAGTGGTCAAGAAAGCCATACACTTGCCTTAAAACAAACCCATATCGTTTTTGATTATCTTTAATGAGATGCCTTTTCTTATTTCTTCCTTATTCATTTTATCATACAAAATTACCAAAGTAATAGTATCAAGAAAATACAGAATTTGAAATCCTCGCCAAAAAACATAAGTTATAATTTACGGGTGGAATAAAAAGATCAGTTCAAAAGTTCTTCTGATATTCTATAAATCCCTGTTATTGGTAAGAAAATAACATGGAAAAAATCTCGGTCAAATTATAAGAAGGAAAATTATTAGATTTCGGCCGTTCACGTTGTTTTTTTCCATGCGATAATACATGTCTCGCTCTATTTGAAAAGGAAAAAGCATTCTCCACCCAAAATATCGTTTATTTACGGGTGAAATTCTGCTCTACTCTTCATACGGGTTAATGGATTCATTGCTTTTTGTTCTTTTGAGAAACTGAATCTAGCTGCGTCAGTTGTTGTGCCAAACAGAAATTGAATAAATGTCTATTTGTCGTGACATTTTATCGTGTCGCAAAATCTCATATGCGACATCACCGACAAAAAAAAACCAGTTTACTGTATACCTATATTCAACTTGTAATAGCAACGCTATATTGCAACGTCAATTTATCGACGTCACATTTATCAATGGACGATCGGGCAACGTTGATACAATAATTTGGAAATGCCAAACGGTAGTTCGACGTCGGTTTATATGTTACCAAGGGTGCACAACTCATAAGATATTGATAGATCCATAGCTCTGAAAATTGAATCCCGACTGGTGTTTACAGAATGTTGCGACTTTTTTTTGCAAACTTCTCATTTGTCATAGTGGAATGGTGGTCTCATGTTACGCTGCTACTGTGACTATTTTTGCCATCTCCAGAGCAATAAATATTTTAGTAATTGATGTGTTTTTTTTGTCTTGCATAGTTCTTCTCAGTCTGTGTCTCAAAATCACTTCATGTTAAATGATACCGCTGGTGAATTTGTATGTTAGGGCCTGGCTACATTGGCGTTTCAAAGTTGCTTTTTATCGACCCGTACAATATATATCTCATTGACAACTCATAATCACGGTTTTTTATATTCAAAAGCTAGGTTTTTCTCATGATACATAGGAAGCCACGAAAAAGACTGCTTTTTAAAACACCAATATTACCGCGCCCTGATGTTAGCCGATACAGCGTTAGCGATTAGCATATGTGAAAGCGATTTGTGAGCGATTGATGTGTAATAAAGAATTGATGAGAAATGTTTTGTTGATCGAATACATTGTGTTGCATGCGCCACTCAAATGAGGTCATTCAATTTACGTAATCAAAATTTATGCGACTCAGCAAAAACGTTGAGTTAAAGCCGAGCGACAAGAAAAATGAATATCATCTAATTCATTACATTCAAACGATGATATAATATTTATCTGCTGATCTTCGTGCGCTAGCTAAGAACAGTAAAACACGATCGAGTTTTTTTTTGTTTGAGCGGCCGCTTGCGGTCCATATTTTATTCTCTCATTTCATGTATGTATCTTGTAAATACATTTGATAATCATCATAGACAATGAAGTAAAATGGATAAACATATATTTACAATTAATTTCCATGGTTTCTTATAAAAAACATAAGCGATTATTTTATGACAATCTTGACACATAGTAGCTTGATTGAACATTTTTCAATATTATTTGTTTATACAAAACTTAAAAATTGACAAAAACGTAATGTGATAAGTATGTGTGATTATGGCCGCAGCGGGAGCTCGAATGACGCCTTGCTGTGCCATGCATAGAAATGCATGGATCCTCCCCCGCTACCAGCCAATCATAGATCATCAGATAAAAACGCTTTTTCCACCGTTCTGTGGGTTGTGCTTATATTGAGGGGTTTTCACATCTCATCAGTCAGTTTTACCACGCAACTCACTATGTTTATTGTTTCGTAAACACATTAATTTGATATGGTGATTAAGATCCAACGAAACAGACATCTTCGCTGACAGTGTATTGTGTTAACGACTTATTAATGGACATT
>LQRL01152853.1:38485-49880 GCA_001703475.1 Hydroides elegans
TAAATCAGTATTACATTTTTAAAGTGCCATAAAATTTATTCATTTTAATTCATGTACAGCGCTTTGGGAAACTTGTTTATAAAGCGCTATATAAGTATTGTCAATAATAATAATAATAATAATAATTACTCATTTGAATTACGTAGCTATGTCGCAATCGAATCTTGATTTAGACATTGTCATCATAAAGAGAAAGAGCATATATGTTTCGATTTGAGGGTTCAACACGTTAAGCTGGACAAAATACAAATTGCGCTATATGTCGATATTACAAACTCGCGAAAATAAGTCAAATTCAAATGTAAAGACTCTATGTTTTTTTTCAACAGATTGTGTTTCGGGGGAAAACACTTTCTATTTACAAAATTCCCATCCTCCCACATTGTCACCCATCACTCTATGTGGCTTGCATTGTTGTGGGTCAAAACGGGTGTGAAAACACACAAAAAGAAGAGACAATAACCTATCACCTTTTTGCTATGATCGATTAGGGGTGAGGGTGGAGGGTAGGGGTGATGGTTGCTATACATGTATATACCTCCCCACCCCCTACCCCTCCTGCTATTTTGACATCATTGTATTGCAACACTGTAGCAAACCCCCTTCTGTTATAAGTTACTGTTAATTTATAAAATGTGAAAAATTAAGACGCATGGGGTTATTGATTAAATGCTAAGCATAAGGTGCATAGGTAGATGCGTCTTGAGGTGCAGTATTATTGAAAGGTTCTTCTTCCCATAGCGTTTTCATGCCACCAACATCCGTCCACACCCGAATATCCGTGTCCCTTTTTTTTTATACTGTAAAGACGCGGTCGACATTTAGAGGGAACAATTTACAAAAATAACTAGATGGAAGGTGCTCATTTAGAGCACAACTATCTACAATCTTGTTCTTTATACATATGACCTTATATATAGAGTCTTATCAATAAGCTATCATTTATTTCAAAAAGGAAAATTCTATATAAAGTCAAATTATGTTATGTTTAATATTTCACCTAATCTGGAAAAGGTTCGTATACATAATAGCATTGCTACTATATTAATTCAAACCCTTATCCAAGTGCGCAAAAGTTTGAATTTAAATCAAATATATCATACAAAGATATAGACCTTAACTATTCAAAAGATAGTTATATGATTTGAAGTACTGCATGCTTTGAGTATTGATTATGTGTCACAGTGCTTTTATAGCGAGAGCTGCTCTTGCACAAATGCCTGTCTAGTTATTGATCGTATGACGTCAGTGACGTAATTACAGTGTTTTTCAGTGAGGCGATTAAAAAGGCCTTTCACAGCAAGAGTTGGCTCTGTTTGTTAATAAATAATACCTATATAATATAGTAAATCGTATTCTAAACCACCTATGCTCCATGTCTGACGTGTATTTTATATAATTATTAGTATTTCACGGTGTTTTTCGACCTTTAACACATCGAAAAAGGGATCACGGGAAGGGTGGTGGAGTTTTCCCTAAAACATCGAGTGATCGCAATACCTGCATATTTTCGTAAACGAAAAGATTGCAGATAATAATAAGAGCTATAAAATGAATGGGTTGGTTGAATAACAAAATAACTTAGATGTGTCTGACTGTCTTGATAAAATATTGAGTCTTAGATAGGAAGACTATTACTGTAAACTTGAACCCCTTATCTTTGATATATATTTCAACACAAAGCAAGATGCCATTTATGTCTTATTTTGCGGAATAAATAAAGTTCCGTTCCAAAGTCTCAGTTGAAACCGTTTTTATTCAGAACCCCCGTTGATTAATATGTTATTCTTTTAAATTTAAAAATCTTAATGTGCATGCTTTTATTTCAACAAAGCTGTACCGACTCCAAGCTATGCCCTGGTCATTATTTAATGTCGGTGTGTTTTCAAATATATGAAAGGATTCCGCTCAAGAATGGTTATTATTTTTTATAATGATGGTTTTTGCGTGAAAATGTCTCTGTTTAGAACTATTAGATCTATTTCATTTTGTTGCACTAGAATGAAACATTCAAATGAAATTAACTTTTGATTATCATTTTGAAACTGTTATGGCTGTTATGGCTCATAATTATATTTAATATATATATGCAAGCTTGGCAACATTATAATTCTATGTTCGCTCTATCTTACATTAAAACCCTTTGACTTAAAAACTGTTTTTTAATCCATCAGTTAAATATTCACCGACTCTTCAAAGTCTATAATCAAATGAGCCCGTGGCATGGGTCGCCAAGAGTTATTAATGGATTGTCACACGTTTGGTTTTAAGAAGAAATGCAGACTCGGCCCCAAAAAGTATCATCAGAGTCATTTTAAGACATATAGACATTTGCAAAAAGAAAGCCACGTCTCGCTTTTAACAATATTAATGACCTCTTGCTGGGGTCACAGATGAGGTCAAATGACATCAGACTATGGCGACGTTGCTTATGCATATGTAAGTAGCTCATTTGATCACAATCAGCCTAAGATATCGCGTGATGTTGCAAAGACGTTGTTATTTGGTGAAATATGATATAGTGTTCCTTTGGTCATTTTGGCATATTGACGAATTAAAAACGACGTTGCAAAGTTACCTTACCACCTGACAAAAAGTTACTGTTGCTGCGATGTTTCGACTTATCATAAGACGCGTTACGTCTTGTCAACGTCACATCTTTCTGTGACGTTGTTTACACCTACCATGTCGAAAGGGATATGCATTTGGCTATACTGTGTGATATATGACCATAAAAAGAAGGGAGGACTATTTTTGTGTTAATGGGATACACTCTCTTGATTGGAACATAAGAGTGAATAATCGTAGGGTCCCTTTTCCTCCCTTCTCCGTCTGTAATTTCGCCCATTTTGCAGAATGCAACTAATGGGTCGATTTGACTAATTAATTTAATTTTAATGTGCTTTTTCTCAGCCGCAAAAATGTCCCCACATCATGGGGCTGTTTGTGTTCAAACGATGCCCTCTGGTCAAATAGATGGTGGGAGGTGACTTGAATGCGTTTGCCTTTTCGTTTTTGCGTCCGTATGGGCAAAGATCCTGTATATTTTATATAGAATGGATAATGCTATGGGCCGATCTATATACGATTAGTTTTCATGGTGCGACTAGGGATGTGCGGGAGCGATTTGATAGCACAGACAAATATAAAAAGAATATAAAAACATTCAATATCGATAACGTCAAATTCAATGTTATGCCTTAGTTTGTCATGGATATAATTCATTATACCAATTCATATACCAATTCAAACGTGAGTCGCGACATAAAATGTTGATATTTGATCGCACTAAACAACTAAGATGAAAATGAAACGAAATCTACCCTTCTTTCAAAAAACGCGAAGACAAATTATTACAACCAGGGTATTCTAATAAATGTTAGAACCGTTTTTTTTTCAACAAAAAAACGTTAAACCCGTCTGATCCACCCTTTCAACTCTATATAAAAACTAAAATTATTTATATCTGCAAACTCGATCAGTCAAATAAAAAACCCTCTAACATTTCGCAATATGTCTGACCTGTCGACTCAAGACATTTTAAGATGTAAACTCAGACACATATTTTTCGTAGAGTACGCTAGAATAATGTCAAATCAACGTTGCGATAATAGCTTTACCTGCGTTAATACCGTATCACGACATTAAATAACGGAGAAATGTGATAAAGTTTTAATGATATTTTGTAAAAATGTTCTTTGTGTTAACGTTTCAAAAACGTACCAGATTGCATGTGTTCTTTAATGCAACAAAAAGACGTGCTAAAAAGAGGTGTGTCTTTGAAGTGCCTAGAACATTTGATGTATATTACCCTACCGAGCGAGAAACGCAAAAGTAGTCGCAACCTTAGAGTTAGAAATAACAATGTTCCCGTCACGTTTTTCAAATAAAACTCATTTGACTGTAGAACGGTATTTTATTCGTTAAATTTTGGCGACGTTGCCCCGACGTCGACTTAATTAATGGAAATGACGTTGAAATACTTTGTTATCAAACGTCAATACGCTAGGCTAACGTATCTACTAGGTTTGGTAAAAAATGTCAAATGTTTCAAATTTCATATAATTACTGCCACAGGTATTCCCTGTCATGTTTAGGACATCTTTTGTTTTCTCGTGGCAGCCCCCTGTTTAATTTTGTTTTTGTGTATGGCAAGTGTGATTATTTTTGGTTATTTTGAAAGTTATTTTTATTTCTAACCTATATTTATATCACTATATACTAAAAGTAGTGATTTCCGAAATGATATACTTGCAATATTTATTCCTTCAGTCCGAAAAAATGGTCCTCGCTCAATGTTATAGGCTTGGTTTTGGAATGACGGGGGTAATTTCAATATGTTCGTATGTCATTGTTGATTTTTTAAAATTATATTTGCCATGCGTTGAACACCCATAATCTTTTATTAATTTATGATTTATCACATTAAAACCACACATCGCTGTATTCTAACACGAACCATTCCGGAATACGTAAGCTCTGGTTGTATGATTAAAAAAAGGATATTGGTTTTCTCCAGTTGCGTTCTTTTCAAGGTACCATTGAAAGGGTTGGCACTGCCTTGATAAGTACTTCCAAAAGAGCAAATAGTGGTCTTTAGCACCGCCCTTCGAATCCAGATGAGGTGATTTGTCTCACTTGTGTCCATGGTCACTGATCCGTGTCGCCGCTTGACCCTGTCAGGCATGAGTGAAAATTAGCCAGGTATTGACAGGTACATTAAGTCGGTTGTATTTTGTAACGTTAGGGAACCCACTCGGCAAGGGTTAGCCTTACCACGTCTATTTCAGGAGTGACGTCGAAATGTCGTTTGAATTTGAGCCAACATGAACGATTTTGCATCCCGTCGTCAAATGTTTTTTTTTGTGGTTTATGCATTGTGAATTGCCAATAAAAATTGGAAATAGCGAGAATCAATACTAAATCAACCTGATAACTAAAATGATATTACACTTATATTGCTCTTTCATGTATATAATTGACGTATTAACGGACTAATGGCAGATTACGTACCAACAATCAACATTCGCAAATACGCTCATAATTATGATTACACAGCAAAACACGCAATATATCGACAACCATCGAAACATATTAGCCAACTCGCCGAAGCATTCGACAAATGATGAAATATTACAGTTGCTGATGCCTATTTATTCAACACATTGTTGCCTGTTAATTGCACCTATTCTGACATAAATGCGTAAAAAGATCAAACTCTGTGTCGCCCGAGGCGTGATCGTCGACGAAATGACTTGTGCTGTAGTAGTGCTAATCAGTGATTGATATTGGTTGTAGTAAATGTAGTGGTAGTGGGTGGAGCGAGATCGATAATCGACGTTTGATTAACGTTGATTTGTGTGATGGTTTTTTTTTGTTTGTAATTTTGCTATGACAGCCAAAATTGGTAAACACGTGGATTCTGGGTTGTAAATGTGCGATTTCTATTTTGGGCTTCGCCATTTGAGTGAAACGTTAAAAAAAAGTTTTTTTTTTAATATTATATGAAATTAATTTGGTTCGACAAAACAGTTTGTAGTCGTTAGTTTAAATCCAAAGCCACACTGAAAAACAAGTTTCATCAACTCCAAATAACATCATACTGCCTCGGATATATCATTTATTATTTTTGAGCATCGTACGCACAGTTAACAGCGTTTGGTTTCGACAGGAGGGCGCAGTTGTTTTCTCGCATTCATTTCACACATACACGTGTCGATTTGATTAAAAACGGTTTACGATATCGAGTATGCGGACGCTAGATGGAATGGGAGGGCGTTGCCTCCTTAGTTCCGTTTCTTGTGGTGCTACCCTCCTCCCTTTCCTAAAAGCGTTGGTTTTTGCCATCACCTGTTCATATCGATACTTTTGTTGGTCCGTTCCATTTGATGGTTTCTGATACAATCAATAAAATAAAATTATGGTAACGATAGCTATGAGCAATACATATCTTCCGATACCACTGCCCCTAGAAACATTGTCCTAGAATTACCGCGTTTTGTGAGAAACCATATGATCACGTCTCAATGTTTGAAGCGGCACCATTTTGACCAACGCCGAAACGGTAGGTATCTACCAAAAACTTATACACCGAGAATCTACTTCAACTCAAGGTGCCATCCCTTTCTGGATGCGCCATTGGCAATGACAATATTTATGTCCGTCACTTTTTGGGAAGTCTAGGTGTTGACTACGAGTATATTTATCTACAAGTTGTTCAAAATCTCATCTTCTGCAACCCAGGTGGGCTTCGCTTTTCTGGATATAGAACCGATATACACCCAGACTGAGGCCAGCAACCCTGAACCCGACACCCGTTGTATTTACCCAACGTCATCCACCATGATCACATGATCTCCAGAGGTGTCACATGATCTACTCAGTCTGTTTATTTATCGCTACAAATCTGTTTATAGGCATATTGGGATATCACTCACAACTGTCATAAGTTATCAGATTGGAACCTCATGGTAATGTGGAGTTGGTTCATGCTGGGTATTGTTTATTGTGAGCTGTAATTGAGTTCGGAAAATACTGAAATTGAGAGCCTCCCTGCCCCATCCCCCCGTACCGTTTTGGAAAACGAAGCTAATCCTATGAGCATTGCTATTGAATATACTGAAATCCGTAGAGGCCTAATATTTGTTCAGAGTGGATATTTAGCTCAAATCTTACTTTTAATTAGGTAAATCGGGATGTATACATAAAGATACAGAAAGAGAGATAGAGCGCGAGACAATTTTTAATAACTTCATTTCACAAATAGTCCAAAACACTTTTCACCTGAATATGATATGTAAGCAAACATGTATTTTACTGGAATTCAAAGAACAAAATGAAAGCTATATTTTCGTTCCTTTGTCTAAATAAAGAAAAGAAAGAAAAAAAGATATGCATACTTTATTGATTCAGATAGAAAATTAATGATGGTATGATATTACTGTCGGTTGTTTTGACATTTTATGAAAGTTATTATATTCAATAACCTTGAAAATAACATATTTCTGTGAGAGAAAATAGTTTTGCCACAAAAGTCCGTATTTTGACATGCAATATTGATAACGTATCATTTAAAGTGATATCAAACTTCTTTCAAATGTTTGTAATTAGACGTTAAATAGTTGCTTTAGTTTCGCGAATTTGATTAATGTTATTTTCACGGTTAGTCATTGTATGCAAACAGAGGCGTACATCAAATAAATATGCAGGCGTATTTTATTTTACAAAAACTATTCATTCAAATTCTCAATTTATAATGGGAAATAAGAGTTTCTAAAAGCAAGCGATGCACCTAAATTCCTATACCATCTATCATAAATTGTTTTTGTTTTCTTGTATGGAGGGGAGGGGGTTAAAATGAAATATTGACTTGAAAATATAAAGTTTTTTTTTATGTGAAATGTGTCGATATTTTATGGTAAATGTATCAAAAACACTTTTCCATATCTTTGCTTTGGTATCTTATTTTAGAATTACATATATAAGAAAGCATACATGATGTGAATGTTTATTTCAAAGAAATACAGTATGGGGTAATATCAGTATATAAGCCCTAATATCCTGTATTCCTACACCCAATTAAAACTCATTTTATACGTTTACATGTAATAACATGATTATTAACCTTCATAGCCTTTTATGAAAACAAATATAAAATATCAACTCGATGCAGTTATATCAAATATTACACTTGTGCGCACGTGAGTAAATTGAGACCGGATGAGTTTCATATTTTTTATACATGTATATCTTTAATTGCTTTACACGTTTTACAAAATCTATAACAAAATGTTGAACGAGCTTTGACAGTTTTCCGGTACGTTTTGACAACGTTACCCACTCGGCAAGACGTCCACGGACGTTGAGCGGACGCCCTACATTGGGCCCGTATGAAAGTTTTCCGGACGTTCTTATTCGTCGAGGACGTAGAAAAGACGTTGCATCGATGTCGCGTCCTAATCTGACGTACGAATTACGTTCTACGGAAAACGGGACGTAAAAGGGCGTCCGGAAAACTTTTATACGGGTCCAAAGTAGGTCGTCCTCTCAACGTCACGTCCGTAGGCGACGTATTATGGACGACCCTTGCCGAGTGGGTAAAAACAAGAGCTTGATGCGTTACGTTTCATGGACGTTTTAATAACGTTAAACGTAAAAACGTAAAAAAACGTAAATAGTGCGCTATGTATGAAACGTTGACGTTTTCTCTCATTGTCAAGAACCGAAAACGATACACTAATTACTAAACCAAAATTATTTGTATTCTCTATCTTTTTCATGAATTTCATAAATTTCTGCAAGCTGTTGCCAAGATCAAGAAAAACATATTTGCAAGTTGGCACGCGACTAAAAAACCCATCAAAACAAATCTTCACAAACCATGCGTGTTTAACCCACAATTCCCTAAACGACATGTTTAAAATTTGACAAATATATAAATGACAAATCAACGTTAAGGGTGTAATTGTATCATATTAATTCCTGCATCTCCCTACTTTTCAGCTTTTAAACTGAGATTTGTGATTAAATTAATCCTCTGTCCAACCGTATGCGGGGGTCAAGAAATGATAGATTACCCCCATTGGGTCTACGGGTCATCTTAAGGCCCCAAAGTTTAGTCGTTACTTTTTAATTTACACATCAACTAGAGAAATGGGAATATTAGTATCGAAATTGGCTTTGCCTCATATAGTCATGATTCAGCATGAAGAAATTTAGAAAATCGGTCAATGGTGACGCCAACAAATTATTTTGAAGTTGTACTATGATGCCAAACAGTATGTCGTTTTGTTGATGGTCAGGATAAATGAAAATTGATGGAAAATTATGCTTTGCACAACGCCGTTTACGTTATATGTTATCATTTACGAAAAATGTCATATACGGGAACCAAACATATTTGTGAATCACTTTTTTTACTCTCGACTCTCGATATCGTCTCTTCGTGTCAGCTGTGTCACTGCCCCAAGCCCTAAACTTGATTTGACATTTCATCCGTATGAAAAGTTCACTCAGAGTTGTGATTTATCGTTATGCATATTAATTATGACTGCTAAGGGTTGTGCAAATGAGGACATTAAAACATAACTACGAACAATAGGGACCATTGTTTAATTGAACTGTTAAGTGCATAATATTGTCAATTTAAAATAATAAAACGCAGGCTATGACACCCCAAAGGGAATTGTATGTGCATACCCTCCGAGGCTATGATGAAGTTGAACAAGTAAGTGTATGATTTTTTTATCGAGAAGGATGTGAAAAGATATACATGTAATTCTTATAGTTTTACAGTGAGTTAACGCGTGGAGAAAATATGCTGTTTTAGAAGGGCATCCCATGACCTAATTTTAATAAAGTGTTTATCTGAGCATAAAACCACTTGATACATTGAAATATACAATATATAATCAAATTTAGAAAAGCATTTTTTACAAAAAGGTGTTCCTATTTTTGTAGCTAGCTGAGCTCACTGCACTTATCTAGCTGGCTAGAATCATAAGAGGAACACCTTTTAAGACAAATGAAAAGCGTAATACTGGCATATATGAACAACGTTTAGCTTCACCTTGATTTATTACACCTAGCTATATATCTTTAAATAAGATTAAGCCCAAAACGGTGGCAGAAATTTATGAAAATCGACAAAAATCGAAAAAGGTTTTGCTCAATTTCTTGTAGCTAGATAGCAATTTTTGAAAGTTTGTAGCTAGATGGAATTTGAAAAGGAACACCTTTTTTTAGGAACACCTCGTGGAGTGCTGTTCTGTTTTAATTTCAATTCTATCGGTTAAATCACTTTTAGCAGCAAAATGCAAGATGATATATAGCTGCACATTGATATATTTCAAAAGTTTTAAATAAGGGCTTGTTCACACGGGACGCGGCAGGCGGCAATATACTTATATGTTCTTTATAGACTGTGCCGCAAGTTCTATAAAGAACATATCAGTTTATTGCCGCCTGCCTCGTCCCGTGTGAACAAGCCTTTAGAATTCAAATAAACATGTTTGAAAATTCGTTGTCAATTTTTCGCCAGGCATGCACATAGGGAAATCCTCATCGACATATATTCATGTTTTGAAGAATAAAAATGACATTTTTCTTCATTGAATTCCAAGTTGGCCCTCCATTCTCAAGTAGGGCAGGGCACACTCTCCGAATCACGATGTGGAAAAGACATCGCAAAAAAAAATTATAACCTCGCATCTAATCCAGCAAGACGTCATGTGACGTCAAAATAACGTCCTAATAACGTTTATGTGTGTTCGATTTTAGACGATTTTATTACGTCATGGATTCCGTTTATACAGTTTGAAAACACCACAACGGAATCGAAATGACGATAAATAAATTAGTCTACCCTTTTATCATATCTACCGCGTTCTTTCGTGATGGTGTGATACACGTTTAAATGGCATGGTTACTTTCACTAAAAAGTATAGGCGCAACACAGATAGGGCCTAGTACAGTTGTCTATTTTGTTTTCTTTTGTCACTTTTCATAACTGATTACCCTTAAAGAGGTTCTTAGAAAGTTGATGCTGCACTAGAAAGGAAACCATTTGTGAACATTTGATAGACGTGCTAATCAGTTTTTGAGTCACCCCAAATCAGTTTTTTGGTCACCAACTATTTGTCACAGAAGCCTCATTTATATACTTAAAAATAAAACAAACAAAAAAATACGAAGCCCCATATAGCTAATTTTTTTTTTTTTTTCATTTTTATTCTTCGAAATAAAGAAAAGTTTAAGTTAAATTTATATTAAGTTTGTTTAAAGTTTATTATATCCAATTAGACTGTAATCCTGATTTCCTTTCACTCGACATCCAATCAAAAGCTGTAACACAATGATTAATATAGAATGTTAGTGGAAGTTAAATAAAAAGAAAAACAAGTTTTTGCTAAGGTTATTACAAAATTACAAAAAAATAACATGAACTTTATCAAAATCATAATAAAGATGTTAATACAAATATATAAGAAGTCAAATATATAATAACTTTATGACAAATTATCATACAGTTTTTAAACGTTATTACAAAATTCTGGTTTTATATAAATCTAAAGGTTTAATAAAAAACATACATTTATAAGAAGAAGAAAAATGTATGATAAATGTAAACCAACTTAACATAAAATTATCATTAAGTTATTATAAAGTGTTGTCATTTATTTTGAATAAGACATAATTGGCGGTCTCTGTTATATCTTATCAAATAATGGTAAATGTATCATCACTTTCATTTGAATGTATCATCCAAATATTATAAAAGATTTAGACAACACACTTAAAATGCCTTAAAGGTGAATTATCATAAAGTTATCATCAAATATTTCAATCTTATAATTTTGACGTTTATTAACGTTATCATAAACTTACTGTAAAGTTT
>LQRL01152854.1:0-12604 GCA_001703475.1 Hydroides elegans
GGTTGGGCTCGTCGTTTCCAGATGGTTTGAACTACCTAGAATGATAGTCTTCATATTAACCATTATCACCCGGGGAATAGCTTTGCCTCGTTAAAACCTAAAAACAGAGAGTATGGGCTAATATAACATTTGTGCTAATAACCAGGATTTCCCAAATATAACCAATCACATTGCTTGTTACTAGGTTGTTTACATAAAATTGATTTATTCATCGTCAAATTAATAAAGGATCAATAATATAATAAAAATTATAACTAGCCGGACGGATGAATTGTGACGAATAATATAGTTCAGTCAGCTACGAAAACGAATAGAGAGTTTGTGCCAAAATAAAAATCTTTGTGTTAATAGCCTGGATTTCCCATATATCACCGATCACATTGCTTGTAACTGTTTTGTTTTTACGTAATTTTGACGTGATTCTAGCGGATTTCCCAAACTTGCCCATACTCTCTAATAAAGACTGTGCCTTTAGTTGTGGGAGAACCTTTAAAAACTGACATAAACTAAAAATCAACATAGGAAGAATTAAATGCCCAACAATAATGAATCTAGTTCAACGCACGTGGAAACTTGGTGACTCTGGTGAGGGCCAGTCCAGAACCAACCCAACCGAAATTATAGAAAAAAGGAAAGCAAGATGACCCACTTCGAACGCGATATATACGCTATACTCTACATCGTGCTCACATGAAGCGTAGACGGGAACCCCGAATGGTCACACGTATATATAGAATTTACAGTAAGAGAGTCGGTGAGGCAGGGCACCGAGAGAAATAATATATAAACGGTTTGGCATGGCCAGGAGCGAAAACGACAACATAGATGAATCAGGATACCCCATTAATGGTACAAAATACGATAGTAGCAGGCAGCTTAGAGGCAAATTAAGACAACCCACAGTGACTCGAAGAAAGCAGTCGCTCTAGAAAATGGGGATATGCTACCATGAGCGAGATAATGGCAATACTTAATGAATAGAGATCGGAATCGGCACCAATGTCAAACGGAGTTCAGAAAGAATATATGGATACATCGGTTAGAAATGTGGTATACCGAGCGCGGTAGTTTTTATTTGAACATGTGAGCGTTATAACGCAAATCCTACTAGAGACAAGGGCTGTGTCGGGTATCAAGGGTAGTTGGGTACCCGATAATCGCTTCGGGTACCCGAATTCGAATTTCCGTCTGTGTACCTGAAATGTTACATTATGGGAAAATTGGAAACCTGGTGTTTTCACATTTAATCGATATCTTTAGAGCAGATTGAAATTGTTCTGTCATCTAAAGCTTTTATAACAAGATTTCAGTGAGATTTTGTCAGTTTAACAAAAACAAGTAAATCTGTGAAACTGATTAAGTCCTCCGCTACTCCAATAACAGTTGATGATTCAAATACATAGATAATTAAACTAGAGGAATATTATGCTCGGTAGAGCATATAAATCCGCTATCTTTTTTATCTTAAAGGATATTGAAACTTTATTTATCTAGACCATATTTGCATATTAACATTTGTTATTCCATGCGAGTTCTAACATATATAGTCTATAATGCTTGTTGCTATGGATAATTTATCCATATTATCTTTCTTCACGTAGACTTCTAAAAACAACACCCTTCAATACATGCATGCGCTTAACTCAGACAACCAAACATAAGACAAGAAGGTCTGTCCCAACGCTGCATTTGCATTTTGACGCAATAATTACGTCATATTTACATCGACAATGCCCGCCTACTCAGCTTCACTCTATTGAAAATGTGTTTAGATTGACGTGTGTTTAATGGTACAATAAGTCAATGTGTATTTCGCGTTGTTAATTAAAGGCAGCCAATAAGAGAAGACAAAATACGGTTCAAGGATCAACTTAGCTAATTAGAATAATGTTATACATTTGAAGCTTTACAGGGATGTCGTGAGATTCGACGTCGCTCACATCAAAGCATTTATATTTTCCACGTTTATTATCAACCAAAACAATTTTTCACAAGTTTAACCAGCCGATAAATCACTTCATGTTATATGTTACATTATGGTATACTTTTGATGTTTGTTCATAGCCTTTAAGACAAAGTTATGCGGGTGACAAATTTCTCAAACAAAAACAGACCAAAAATATAATGTGCTCCGTTTTCGTAAACGAAAAAGATAGCAGATAATAAATAAATCAACGGAATCCATCGAAGGACACCTGAGAAATACATGTGTATGTTCTAACCAAATACCAATAGGAAAAATCCATTCAGGGATAGCCAAGATCTCATTCGTATATAACCCAGTCAATATTCACTCCGAAAGTAAACATTAAAAAACACCAAAAATCAAATTAAAAGAGAAACAAAAGCACAGCTTTAATAGACTTTCTTGATGCTAGAAGAAAGCAAACTCAATCAAAGTCAAAAAGTCAACATTTATCGAAAAAAAATCGCCGAAATTTTTGTTGAGAAAATCGAAAAGTAAAACGCATATACACAGCTCTAATATATGTTCTCTCTGTATGCCAAAAACGAATTGAGGGATAACCGATAACTCGTGCGTATAAACCAAATATAAAATCAAGTCCGAAAATCAACATGCTTTAAATAAGCCATTTTTTTTCAGAAAATTAAATACCATGTCTATTCACTTATCGCAAAGGCAGCGCTGGAGGACTAATAAACATAATATATCTGTTTATCTTACATCAGATTATAAAATTACATCACATCCTGTAGAGTGAATGTAAACGGGACCCTAAAGGAACCATGTTCTGAAAACTTCGGGTCGGGTATCGGGTCGCGTCGGTCATTGAATTCGTGTGTTCGGGTAGCAAAATACCCGACCCGACACAGTCCTACTAGAGACATACGGGGAACGATTGAAATGGTGATTTAATAGCTCGATCTAGCAAACACGTATAGAACACTTCCGCATAGGGTAATCGAATCATGACTGTAGAAATACCATGTACTTCAGAAGGTCAGGAGGCACATAGTCTATACCTATAATAACTTCAGAATGTCAAAGAATTTACTTCAGCTTGGCAATGCTTCGAGAGATCGGAAAGTAAGAAGTTGCACCATCTTTATGAACGTTTCTTTATCGAGGCAGCTAATCTGCTGGCAAAGTAGCGGAGAAAAATAGTAAAAGTCCTGTACTGTCATCTGGCATTAAAGAGCCGCCTACTTGATAGTTCATGGAAACATAGCAATCATGGCAAAGATTGTTGTTGAAATGCGATGGATGCTGCACTACCTAGAGAGGCTCTTTACATGGGCTATTATATTCGAAAAAAAATGAAGTCGAGAAACCTTGTGATTAGACGAAGCAAACTAGTAAAGATGGTTTTCCGAATATAAAAAAAGACCATACCCACTATTCAGTTAACCCCGCAAATTGCTTGGGCAAACGGATTGTGATAAAAAGGTCAGCGGGGCAGGTAACAACATATACTCCAGAAGAAAGTGGATAGCAAAACGTATGTAAAGCTACCACATAAAGGCTATGGTAAAGCAACCAACGGGCGGCTATGACTATGACGTATAACAAGGAACAAGTTTAGTCTAGTGCAAAGTCAACGTCCGGGCAAATTTATCCAAGATAAATAATTGCAAGGCAAGGAAGGGGCAAGCATGAAAAAGGCCGCGACCCATAATGATAAGGAAGCTTACTAATATGGGAGTCGATTCGAGAGAAAAAAAACGATACAATGAGACGACATCAAGAGAATGAAAACAATCCGTTTCGAAATGAGCTCTTATGGCATAATGCATATCCCAACCAATATATGTACGTGGAAAATTAGTAATGACCGGCTGTATATACGAAAGGGCCATGATTGAGTATGTCTTATCATGAGTATGGGAACCCAGTTCACCAGTTTTGTCAAAAAGATAGAAGAAAAGCGCGGAAAGCAAGTGAAGACCGCGGTAAGAAACCTACTGGCAACAAGTAAACAAGTAAAGATTTCTACATGCAAGCGGGCATTGATTTAAACCTGTGCTTCCCACAGTAATATCACTACCAGGCTTTCACTACCAAAATGTGTCTGTGATAAAAGCCAAAAGGACTGTATTGTTACTAAAACTCATAGCACCATACGAAAAACATGTCGATGAAACTCATAAATGTAAGCGAAATTAGAACAACGAGTCGAAGTGTTTCATTCCAGGGTCAGTTTGCAAAAATATAGCGATGCTCGGCATGACGTGGAAAGAAATACACTCATAAAAAAAACCGGGGTGTAAGTAGAAAATGTATCATTGAGGTTTCGGTGTAAGAGTAACAAGCATGCAAGTACATTTGTTCCAAGAGGTATTTGATCAACCACACGTCAATATAAAGGCCGAAACGACAATTGAACGAAGAGACATCTTGATTGTGGGGCCGGTTAAATGCAAATAAAGCAGTGCATGTGATATTGAATAATATTTAAGAGGCATGAAAAGTTAGTTATATAGGATAACAACACGTTTGTAGTTAAATGAAGGGCACCCCACGACCTGATTTTTCGAAAGTGATAATTTGACCATAAAAGTACCTGATACATTGAAATATACATTAAATTATTAAATTACCTTACCTTACCAAGTGGCGTGCCGATTGACGTTGCCGGTCACGAACCTCCATCTCTTTCGGTCTTGGGCAGTACGCTTGGCCTTCTCGAAGGTAAGGCCGGTCCATTGGGTGATGTTGTCACTCCATTGCAGTCTTGGCCTCCCTCTTCCGCGCTTGCCCTCGACCATGCCCTCAAGTAGATCTCTTTGCAGGGAGTCATGTCTCATGACATGCCCAAAAAATGATAGCTTTCTCTTCTTTACCGTTTCTAGTAGAGACCTTTTGGTACCTGCGATACGAATCACTTCCTCGTTCGTGATACGTCTTGTCCAGCTTATTCGCAGCATGCGCCTCAGGGTCCACATCTCCAATGCTTCCAGGCGCTGCTGTGACATTTTGCTAATGGTCCACGTCTCGACTCCATACAGCAATGTTGACCAGACATAGCATTTGATGAATCTTAGTCTTGCTGGTATAGAAATGATTAAATTAAGAAAATCAATTTTTATAAAAAGGTTTTCCTATGTTTGTAGCTAGCTGGTCTCATTGCGCTCATCTAGGTAGCTCGATTCTGGTGAGGAACACCTTTTATATAAAGTGAAAGTCAAAATACTTCTATGTAAAACCACATTTTGATACCATTTCAATTTAGAACGCCTAGCCCTATGTTTTTGAATACAATTGATATAAAAAAAAATAAAATAAAGATGTAAATAATTGAAAATTATTGAAAAAGCGGTTCCTTAAATTCTTGTAGTTAGATAGCAAACTTTGAAAGTTTGTAGCTTGATCAATTTTGAAAAGAAACACCTTTTTTGAGGAACACCTCGTGGGGTCCTCTTCTTAAATAGATAAACGAACAGTATGAATGAGTTCATATGACACACTCCTTTCTATTATGTATTTCAATATTCTAATTCTTTGTTGAAATCAATATTTATCATAGCTGAATAAATAAATTTATCAATTAAAATGTATGTCTTAATTTAACGATACCTATATTTATGGTTTTCAAACCAAACATTTCATAAGTATCTCAATATGCATGGTTACATATCATAGCCAGGCTGATAACCCCAATGCGTTCTTATTAACACGCTTTGCGTTTTCAACAACACTCGGCAAAGCTATATAAAAAATAAATTATAACTTAGAGTAATTTCTCAATAAAGTATCCGTCAAATAACATGGTGGTATTCGATAATTATCGGTTATAGCAAATATATTGTAGATTGTAGACCGTTAAGGCAGATTGAAAATCTCGAAAGTCGGTATATTATACATTATTGCCCATGTATTCGATTTAGAACTCCAACCGGTTTAAACTCTATTTACCTGGTCTATAAAGTATGATTTGTATGAATTAAGCAAAAGCCAGATTTTACTGAAAAGGGCTGCTATAAAACTAAAAGGTTAACCAAAAATTGTTATTACTGGAACCGGTTTGGACAAGTCGAATACAGGATAAGTTAATATTTCGGGAGATTTTGTCGTTGTTTATAAAATTACAGACAACTGCGCATGCTCAAAAAAGTAAACAGAAGGCTGAACTTGGCGAACGTGTTGACGAAAAAACGATCTTTTATGGGTTATAAAAACTGACATGATGATATGTCAGTTCATAAATGAGGAGAGAAAAATACATAATTAATGAATATCGAAGATATCGGTTATCTCCTAGGTGGAGGGTAGGATTTTTCACTTGTTGCATGCACTCCTCATTCGCGTGATTTTTCGATTAACCTTGACCATCATTTGTTTGCTTTAATTTTCATATATTCGACAGTTATATATATTCAGCGACCCTATATTTAAACAAGATTGTAGTTAATAACATGATGAGTAATGTGTAAAACTATGGTACCTGATAATACCCTGTGACATGGCTTGTTTATTGCCATGCAATTTCTATGCAAGTTCTGAAGATATTGCATGAATTAACTTGATAACCATGTATACGTTATGTGAATGATAGCACGATTCGTGATAACAAAATTAAAACGTCTAACATTGACACACAAACATATACAGTAGCTACAGGAAAATAATCAATCATGAAATCCTTTACACGAGTACAACTTGTAGAAATGATCATAGATGTGAGCTCCATCATTGGTCGTGTTTCTTTATTGTCAGCCAAGTCAGCCAAGTAAGCCAAAACGTCAGCCAGGAAAAAAGTGATTAAAGAAACAGATCCCGGCTGAAATGGCTTAAATTTTAGATCAAGGTCAGGTCGATTATAATTCGAAGCATTTTGAACAAAATTCGACGCAAACAATTATAAAATTTGTTGAACTGTTTATTTGGATATATATTGCAATCAAAAAGTCACATTTAAACTTTAAAACATAATTTTAACAAAAAATAAACAAAACGTAAAATCAAAACATTGCGTCACGTGACAAATTTCAGCCAGATAAGCCAGCTTAAGCTGGCTGACGTTTTGGCTTACTTGGCTGACTTGGCTTATCTGGCTGACAATAAAGAAACGCGTTTTTGGCTTACTTGGCTTACTTGGCTGACAATAAAGAAACACGACCATTGTCACTTGTGCACGATTCACTCAGTTTAACGGGTTATTAATAAGTCTTTTATGAATATTGTTATGAATAAAGTTCTGTCAAATCACACTATATGCGACATAAGTAAAGTATGTAAAAAGATTTTCAGAAATCAAAATTCTATTCTTGAATATAAAATATTATTTTTTTTCTTGTATGAAATCGACTGTCCATATCGTTCAGATAGCTTCATTTTCATTCACTTTCGTGACTTTTGATTCCCCTTAACCATATTGTTTCAGTTAAGAGTGTTCAAATTAAGTTTAACTTTAAATGTTTATCAAATTTGATATCCAATCTATCTTAGAAAACAGTGTATAATCTTTGCTTGTGTGATTTTAGATTTGGCGGAACAGCGGGCGCAGTTTTGACCTGTCCTTTTGAAGTGGTCAAGACTCGCCTACAGTCGTCAGTGGCTACATTCGACACACAATCAGGGAAAGGAGCAGCACCAAAAAGCGGCGCCGATAATCAAGTGATTAAAAAACTGTTTCCATTAGCATCTAGTCAAAATGTGTCGTCACGAAGTGGTGTGGTGGCATGCTCGTCCTGTGCCAAATTGGCGGCGACGAAGCCAGCTGCCAAATGGAATGCTTCCTCCATTAAAGGTCCGGAGCTATATCAGTGTTTAAGGTAGGTCGACGAAAGAATTGACAGTTATTCTTCCCATGCCACATGCGGCATTGGGTGCAACACTACCGAGTTCTTTGCGCATATTTTCAAAATTAATGCGACGTTGTAAAAAATATGTGCGAAAACCGAAACAAAATAAATAAGTGATGAAATATACAGTGAATATGTGTGATATCAGCAGGTTGTTTCTGCTCGTTTTCACAAATTCTCCCTTGCCAAACCTTGCTCCCTTGTTTGGATACTTCCATAGAAAAAATAAAATAAATATCGCATTAATGATTGAATATGAAACACGATTTTGACTTTTTCACATGTTTGGTTCGAAGGATAGACAAGGGATGCATATGAAAAGGCTTTGAATTTATAAAATCCAATTAAACCATGAATTTTCATTGCGTCACACTTATTGACTTCTATGCAGCCTTGTTGGGTTTTCTTCAAAAGCTTACAGAATTGAAAAAAAAATCGTTTAATAAAAATAATTCAAAACTCCTTCATATGTAGATCATAAGGCTTTCCCCTGACCCCCTCTCATATGGTTTCCATGTGTGTCCTTTTGGGAAAGAACATGCGTTTGTCGAATTTTATTTCAGCATTGTTCTTGATCATGATGTAATGAAATCATCAGATATAACAATTCCCTCTCTATGATGTATGTATCCTGTTTGTTAATGTTGATGGTACATATTGTTTCGAATAGCTTTGATAATCATAAAAGCGATTATATGCATATGATGTCATTCTCATGGTTAATTATAATTGACCATAATAGTTACATTCTACATAACCCTGTTTTTCGTATTTGTCATTGGTTATAATCAACGTAGTCCCCAAGTTAATGTCATAAAGTGATAACACACTTGAAAAGCGATAACCCTATTTTTTTGTTTCAGGTATATCGTGAAACATGAAGGCTATCCCGGTCTCTTCAAAAGCCTTAATTTAAAGGTTCGCTTATGATTAGAGGTTTCCTTCAAGCTAAAGAGCTAAGCTTTGCAGTTTGTACTAAATCTTGGTCATTGTTAAAACCTTGACAATCTTGTTTCAGGTATATCGTGAAACATGAAGGCTATCCCGGTCTCTTCAAAGGCCTTGGGCCGAATCTCGTCGGAGTGTTTCCCTCAAGGTAGGTTGCTGATGTAATCGATCCAGGGAAATTGAAATAAATCAGAGTTGACAATTGTGTCCAAGAATGAGTCAAAATGTTCATTTTTGAAGAATATTGTGCGTTAAGAAGTTTTATGGTAATATTAAATCGTGATATTATCAAAGCATATTAACTGAATGAGACAGAAAAAAGATACAGATTAAAATAAATTGAAAAATGTCCTTATTTTTTTCAAAGGGCTGTTTACTTTTTGGCATACAACAAAGTCAAAACGATATTGAATGAAACAGAGGGCATTGACCCTGACACGTGGAAGGTCCATATCTGTTCCGGTGCTGCTGCAGGTACGTTCTCTCTAAATAATATAAAACACAACGTTGAAGAAAATGCTTGAGTGTAGCATTACCTGGGTGTTAGACTGAACCAATTAGTCTTGCAGTTTTAACCCTTCTCGGCCACATTGACCGAAGCCAATTTGCTTTCTACAAACATAGAAAATAAATTGGCTTACCATTATTGATAGTGATCATTATAACCAAACATATTTTTATTTATAAAATAAAACAATCAAATGGTAAGTCAGAAACTACCAGAATTTTCTACTTGTATATTTATGTGAAAAGATAATAGTAAGATAAAGTAGTTTCTTTTAAGTTTTAAGTAAACACTTTTAAAAGAAACGGAACAGTTAATCCTAACATGCATTTGTTTGATTATGTTGCCGATAGGTTTTACGGCCTCCACGTTAACAAACCCTATCTGGTATATTAAAACCCGCTTGCAGTTGGATCAAAAACGGTAAGTACAATATTTTTTTGTAATGATTCATAAGACGTCATTAGTAATTAAGATATTAGATTTCGTAAATAGTTGATAAGATTATTTCATGGATGTGGTTATAACAATATACATGTAACCCCATTACTCGAGAAAATGTCTTAGACGACATATATTTTTTCTTCTGGCCTGTTATCTGTTTAACCATCTTTTTCATGACAGATCTTAAGCCCGTCTGACAGTATGGAATTGCATCAGAAACACTTGTAATAACCGTGGGACTCCCAAGTTCCCGAATAAATACATTTCTACACATACTATATAACGCTATTACTCGGGAAAATGTCTTTGGTGACATGTCATATTTTAAGACTTCACCCAAGCCCTTGATCGGTAATTTTTCGCTGCTGGCCAGTTACCTGTTTTACCATCTTTTCATGACAGATCTAACCTAAAACCAGTTTGACAGTACGGAAATGCATCTAACACTTGTCATTACGGTGGCTTCCTCCCCCAAGTTTCTCGATAAATACATTTCTAAATATAGAAATGCATGTACATTATATATATATATTTACTTTTTTTCATGCCAGATCCAAGGCCAGGCTGACTGTTTGGAAATGTATCAAAGACACTTATAAAGACCGAGGCATTCCCGGTTTCTATCGGGGCATCACTGCCTCTTATTACGGCATAGTGGAGACGGCCATTCACTTTGTCATTTATGAACATATCAAGAGCGTTCTACATGAACGGAAGAAATTGGCGGGCATGAACGAAGAGGAGGGCGTGTTCTTTCGGTTTTTCGACTATATGGGCGCGGGCGCGATCTCGAAATCATGTGCCACCTGTATTGCTTATCCGCACGGTATAGTAACTCTCGTTTTTCTAGCACCATCACTATTTCTATTTCTCATTCTCTCAATTTCTCAAAAACCTGTGCAAAATAGCTTCAATAACAGTTTGTTCTTTCAAATAAGGCAATATAAAAACACAAATACAAAGTTATTTTAGAATAGACGTGTTTGATAATCTAAACAATGTTTTGTTTCTTATTTTCTTTCATAAATCAACACAAAACACAACAGAAGTGGCAAGGACGCGATTACGTCAGGAAGGCAACGTTTACCGCCATTTTTGGCAGACACTATTTCTCGTCTTTCGCCAGGAAGGTGTGGCCGGCCTCTATCGGGGCCTGGCCACACAACTTGTGAGACAGATACCCAATACAGCGATTATGATGGGTGTTTACGAATTGTTTATGCACGGCTGGACCATGTATGTAATCGATGATGGAGAAACAACGCACGACTACTGAGATAACGACCTTGTAAAGTGTGCCTGCACTTTAGAAAGTGCGCTTGCACTTAGTGAAGTGCATTTTTACTTTGTAAAGTGCAACAGTCTATGTGGTCGCGACGCACGACTACTGTGAATATTATCGAGAAATACGTCTTTCATCATACATCATGTGTTTTGGTTGAGTCTCCCGAAATATCGTATGTTTTGCCTCTTGGAAAGTGCGCTTGCACCCTTCGTAAAGTGCGTTTGCATTTTGAACAGTAAAGGGGTGTGCAATGGGGCGCAGGGCTGCGTATATACCGAACCCGACTCGATAGAATTGAGCTTGTTACGCTTGAATTTTTGGCACTTAAGTTAAAACCTTGTTCTTTCAAGGCATGGCGGATAGCCAGTTTCGCTGGATATATAAATGAAGTCTATTTTTGCGGTCAGCGTAACAAATCGGAAGCCTTCTGTCGAAATATAATGGCACTTGATCAGCAAAAAAAAAAATGTTTTATAAAACTCGCATGAGACTGTTGCGCTTCGTTCTAGCTGTACGGAGTTTATATGCTATATTGTGATACAAAACAACCCAAAGTGCATTAAGGCAGCTTTGGGATATTGATAGCGGCCCTTCATAAACAGCGGCCCTTTCGTGAAAACGGCTATTTCGTGTTGTTTATTTTAAGTTTAGCTTGCTATGTGTGTGCCATGACCTCTCATTAAAAAGAATGCAAATCGTTTTACCTATATCTGCCTGGTAAACGATTTTGTTTGCAGTATTATAGTACTTAGTTTGTTCTAAAACTTCATGGAACTTGGAATATCAAAGAAGACATTTGATTAACTGCCAAACATTCGTTTAAAGAAATGCGCATGTTTGTCCTATTTTGAGCTATAAGAAAAGAAAGGCACAAATTGATAAATGGTTCAGTCTTTAAGTGATTTTTAGTTTGACTTAAATATATTTTAATCATGTGACACTTGTAGTTAAGATATTTTAACAGTCGTTTCGAAGTTGATTTGGCCAATGTTCTCTTTATATGAACTGAAACAATTCGATCAGCGTAATGATTATTGCACAGTTACCTGTTCAGAGATCACCAAATCACCTAAATATCTGTCGGCCCGTCGGGCCGACGACTACTGATATTTAATCGGCCCGACCGAAAAGTCGTCGGCCCGATATATTACGCCTAAATTCACGATATTATCTTAACATAGCAAGTGTTCGCGCATAAGCCAAAATTCTCACTGGCCCTCTGGGCCAGTAACTCTTAAAATGTTTTTGGCCAGCCCGAAATCTTACTCACCCGCCTCCGAATATGGACCATTAGATTACATAAATTTTCACGTTTAGGTTACGAAACTTTCCTTGAAAATTCACGAGCGAAAACGATAATTTATTGAAAAATAAGGCGCGAGCAAAATTTATTAAGGATTCCTATTTCAAGTTTTATTATTATGCTTAAAACCGCATCTTTTGGCCTGCGAGTGCCATCTAAAACAACTTCTGTACAGCTAAGACGACGATTCCGAATGCAGTTAACGATTGATTGGGATGCAATCCTTATATCATAGCTTATTCGAAAAGCTAAAATGCGAAAATGTTTCTGATTAAAATTGAGGAATCGATAAAAAATAAGTAATAGTAGGAATTATTTCCAAATTTCATACTGACCCGCCGGGCCAGTAACCTCA